>PVIR01003486.1:0-88229 GCA_004026965.1 Petromus typicus
TGGAGACCCACACCCAGCAGCAACCAGTACCACATACCACAGTGCCGGGCGTGGTGGCTCACGCCTGTAATCCCAGCACTCGGGAGGCAGAGGCAGGAGGATTGTGATGTGAGTTTGAGGCTGAGCTCAGGGCCAGCCTGAACCACAAAGCGAGACCCTGTCTCCAAAAACCTAAAAAAAAAAAAAAAAAAAAAAAGAGCTGGGGGAGCTGAGCGTGTAATTCAGTGGGAGCCTGTGCTTAGCAGGCTGAGGCCCTGCACTCCCTTCTTCCACCAGAGAAAAGAAGAACTGGACTAGTCTAAGCTGCTCAGGAGGCTGAGGCAGGAGAATTGCACATTTAAGCAACTGAGCAAGACCCTGTCTCAAAATAAAGTTTAAAAAATGAAAAGGATGTGCCTCGGAGGCAGAGTGAATGCCCAGCACATGTGAGGCCCTCCATTTGCTTCCCAGCACCAGTCTGGCTAGAGGCAGAGGCTCAGGCAAAAGCTCCAAGACCCCAGCCTGCGATGGGACCCTAAAGGATGCTGAGCAATGGAAGCCCCGGGCGAAGGCTTTTGCTTCAGTTTGCACATTTACTTTTCTGATCCCTAACAGGTATATCCTCTGCAGGCCTGGTCACTCCCTCACCCTGACAGGGCCTTGTGGCTGCCAGAGGTGTTGTGTTAAGTCTGGGCTGCAGCAGCTTGGGGTTACTTTGTGTATCTGGACAAGACTGTGCTGCCTTACCTGACACTCCTCTCCTCTGTCCCTCTGCCCGTCCTGCAGCCCCAATCTTGTTTCTGGGTCTACCTAGTGCCCAAATCTGGTCCGGCTGCTCACTTGCTGCTGTCCTGTGCAGAGTCAGGAGCAGTTTCTGTCACCATGGTGCTTTTATGCCCTGTTCCTGTTCCTAAGGGTAGTGAGTCTGCAGGAGGAATTCTGCCTGCAAGAGCGATTTCTGTAAAATTCATCCTTGTTCCTTAGGGAACCTAAGCCTGTCACTCTTGCTTCCTGGCCGGCTTTTACCTCTTGTTTTTGGCTGGATCCATCTCAGGCTTCCAGGGTCCGCTGTAACTGGGCCCCACCCTCTTCATGTCACCTGATGTCAGCTGATGTCCTGATTTTCAGAGCATCTTCTCTATTCCTGCCCTGTCATTGTCCTCCCCCAAGATGGCTGTGATCTGTGGAGACTGTGCCACAAAAATCATCTGGAGTTTTCTATGCATTTGTCTTGCTATCCAACCTGGATGGAAAATTTTAGGGTGGAGGGAAAAAAAGAAACAGCCTTACATTTTTATGTAATTGAGGTCATAGTCAGTCATAGGCAGTGTGGCAGAGCATTCCCAGTCATCTCTTCCCAGTCCTCTGGGAAGTTTAAGGCCAGTAAATTTTAGGGAGAAACCAGATTTTTGGTAGGGGAAGATACAAGCAAATTTATTTAAGAGACTTAAAGGAAGGAAGTAGCTGGAGGTGGTCCTGAGCGGTATACCTCAAAACAGGGTTTCAAAATCTCTGAATATACAATTGCTAGTTACCTTCAGTGCCCAAGCACGTGTGAGGCCCTCCATTAGGAGGCCCTCCTCATTTGGAGTTGGATGTTGGTACAGTAAGAGCTGTGACACAGCCCCAACCAGCCTCCAACAGTTAGCTGTCCAGCAGGTTTGGCCGGATCAGTTCTAGAGCCGGACTTCTGAGGGACAGTTTCCTGCCCATCCCCTTCCTTCAGATCCGCGAGACTGGTCTATACTTGTAATCTCAGCGCTGTAGAGGCTGAGGCAGGAGAATTGCAGTGAATTCAAAGCCAGGCTCAACTGCATAAGGAGACTGTCTCAAGAAAATGAAACCAGGGCTGGGGCCAGTGGTTCAGGCACCTGCCTTGCAAGCTCAAAGACCTGGGTTCGATCCCTGGTGACCATATACAGTAATGCCTAGCTCAGTGTTGGCATGCCTGCCTGGCTGGCACTAGGTCCTGAGTTCTATCTCTAGGACCAAAAAATGAAGAACAACCCAAAACAAACAAAACTCTCCTCTGTTCACTTGCACACCTCCGCTTCTGTGGAATTTTGTGATTTTAAAGATAGGAAGTAAGTTTTGACTTGTGTTTAATTCACTTACTAAGTTTTACTTAACTTACCTTCCCTCTCTCCCTTCCTCCCTCCCTTAACCAGAAATTGAACTCAGGATCTTGCACTTCCCTGGCAGTTGATGGCACCACTGAGCTACATACCAGGCCCAAGAAACTTAGTTGAAAGAAACCAGCTAAGTTTTGACCTAAGAGTCTTTGTGAAGTGTCAGTGTTGTTTGGCTTGGGTTTTTTTTTGTTGTTTCTAAAATGTGTGTATGGTTGTGTGTGTGTGTGTGTATGGTACCAGGGATCAAACTCAGGCCCTTGTGCTTTCAAGTAGGTGCAGTATCACTTAAACTGGCCCTTGTTACTGTTTTTTTGAGACAGGGTCTTGCTGTATAACTCAGGCTGGCCTTGAACTCATGACAGCCCTGCCTCAGCCTCTTGAGTGCTGGGATTATAGGTGTGCACCACCATGTTTAGCTGTGTGCATATTTAAGAGAGATGCATAATACAATTTAGTTTTATATTGTAAACACAGCGTGTTTATTTCTTTCACAACATAGTTTTTTTTTTGAGGCAAGGTCTTGCTTTGTCGTTCAGGCTGGCCCTGAGCTCAGCCTCAAACTCACATCACAGCAATCCTCCTGCCTCTGCCTCCTGAGTGCTGGGATTATAGGTGTGGGCCACCACGCCTGGCACTGTGGTATTTGGTACTGATTGCTGCTGGGTGTGAGTCTCCATACGCAGTATGGTATATGGTTACCAGGGATTGAACCCCGGCCCTTGCGCTTGCAAGATAGCACCGGAACCACAGAGCTAAATCCTCAGCCCCACAGCATGGTTTTTAAAAATCATTGAATGCATAATTTTTAAGTCTAATAGAACTGGAGCAGGGTAGAAATTTTTCTACTTCAGTTCCATCATTGTACAGATAGAGAAACTGAGGCACCCTCAACCTAAATGACTTAATTCACTGGGTTCATTAAGAGTATCCATTGGATGCTGTACCCATACATTTAGCAAGTATCCCCAAAACCCTGTTACACTTGGTGAATTGTCATTCAGTACCCTCTGTGAAATGTAGTCTGTACCGTGTGGTTATGTGGAGTGAGGTGAGGCCAGGAAAAGTGGCCTTGGACGTGGAGATAAGGCATGCAGAGGTTGAATTTGGGAACAGAGTCCATTTTTGTGCCCATGATCTTTTCAGACCATTTTAGATTTGGACCTGAGGTGCCCCCAGAGGCCATGTGCTGACTGATCATTTGCAGCCTTAAGCGGTGGTGCCTAGGGACATGCCCTTGAGGGAGTATTATGCTTCAAACTCCTGATTCTCCTGTTGCTTCCTGGTGCTGTGAATTGAGTAGCTCCACTCACTTAAAACCTGTAAAACTTGTCCTTCTTACTTAGGGAGCCTAAGCCTGTCACTCTTCTGCTTCCTGGCACATAGTATATTATTAACACTCATTTATTCCCTCAATAAATATTTATAAGAAACAATGTATTTTTCAGTTCATGAACTCAAAATCTTCTTGCCCTGAATAAGGTTTTTACAGAATTCTGACTATTTTAGCTGCTTTGTTTTTTTTTTTTTTGAGACAGGGTCTCGCTTTGTAGTTCAGGCTGGCCCTGAGCTCAGCCTCAAACTCACATCATAGCAATCTTCCTGCCTCTGCCTCCCAAGTGCTGGGGTTACAGGTGTGAGCCACCATGCCTGGCACTGTGGTATGTGGTACTGATTGCTGCTGGGCGTGAGTCTCCACGCCCTGTATTGTATGTGGTTACTGGGGATCGAACCCAGGTCCTTGCCCTTGCAAAACAGGCACCAGAACCACTGAGCTAAATCTTCATCTCTATCCTGCTGAAGTTTAAACAGACAGGTACATGTTTAAAAACTGGTGTCAGGAATTAATAAATGTGTAATAATATTCACTAATGAGAAAACACTTTAAAGGCTAGTGATTTTACTGTCTTAGAATATTGTGAAGGTTGTAAATTTTTCATTTTTTAGATGTTTCAACAAAAATTTAAAGTTTTTTTTTAATTTTGCTTTTACAGTTATACATGAATCTTGATCCTCAGTACCCCCCCCACACACATACAAAGTAACATGAATCTCATTTTCCTTTTAGTATAGCATGTATTTTAAAGTACTTGCAAATGCTTGGCTAAATACTCCTATTTTTTTCTGTCCCTTGTTTCTTTTTTTGTAAAATGAGTTAGTCATTTATAAAATTCTGTGATGAACGTAATTTTAAGACATTGATACCAAGCCTGGTAGCTCACACCTGTAATCACAGTGTTCAAGAAGCTGAAGTAGGAAGATTACTTTGAGTTTGAAGTAAACCTAGGTTACACAGTGAGTTCAGGGCTTCACAAAAAGGTGGTGATGAGGATAAAACTGACACTCTCACCTCGCATAAGCTCTGTAAAGGCAAGAACTATATCCATTTTTTATTTTTCCCTTTATCTTCAACCAATAAATGGAATCTTTGCACTTTTATCTACCCCATCTAGATTCTGTCACCACCATCTTCTTCTGTTTGATTACACATCTGTTAATGTATCTCATTTTGGGTGCATATTAAAGATTGTTGCAGATTATGAGGGACACTGATTTGTATCAGGGACTAGAGTTTGAACTGGGGAAAGAGAGCTGAGGAGAGGCCACCTTTAGGTATCAGATCTTCTTGTTACTGCTTTCATATCATGACAGATAATGCTTTTTCTTCATTCCCTTAAGATTTTTTTGAGATGGGGGCTGGGGTTGAGCTGTATGGCTATCTCAGGCTAGCCTTAAATTCATACCAGTTTCCCTGCCTCAGCCTCCTGAGTGCCAGAATGTGCCACTATGCCTGTCTCCAATATGATTTCATCATGATTACAGCCTTCAACATCGTCTGTGGAAACTTCCTGAGTGACATGAAGGCTGTGCCCAGTACAGTTGCTGCCTCAGCTTTGCCACCATCCCCAGGACTCACCACTCTTTCCTCTCTGTCTAGGAGTTGCCCACCGGAGCCAGAGCAGTGAGGGTGTCAGTTCCCTAAGCAGCTCACCCTCCAACAGCCTGGAGACGCAGTCTCAGTCCCTGTCCCGCTCCCAGAGCATGGATATTGATGGTGTCTCCTGTGAGAAAAGGTAAGAGAAAACATGTGTGCGCACACACACACGCACACATGCACTCATGCGTGCATGCCCATAAAACCTCAAGACTGCATTTGCCAGGTAGGCACAGGACCACTGAATTAAATCCCTAGCGTACAGCCACATTCTTAAGCTGAATGGCCCTCCTGTTCCTCTGAAATTTTCTTTATGTATGCTTTGGGATTAATTGTCTTTTATGAAAGAGCTGAGCATGGTGTGGCATGCTTACAATCTGAGAACTCAGGAGGCTGGGGCAGGAGGATTGCCATGAATTTGAGGCCAGCCTGGGCTATATTGTAAGATCCTGTCCCAAAGCAAAACAAAACGAAAATGTCTTTTATGAAATAATAGTGCATGTGGTTTTCTTTTTTAAAGAGTCTTTTCAGTGTCTCTTTTTGTTAATTAGCAACTGAACAAAACTGTCAGTCCTTAAAATTTTTCTTGTAGTTTTACTGATTACTGAAATGTTAAGAGTTTGGAAGGTTTCAGACAGATTGACTTTACTGATTTCTTTCTTTCTTTCTTTCTTTTTTTTTAAGGTTTTTTGAGACAGGGCCTCACTTTGTAGTTCAGGCTGGCCCTGAGCTCAGCCTCAAACTCACATCACAGCAATCCTCCTGCCTCTGCCTCCCAAGTGCTGGGATTACAGGCGTGAGCCACCACGCCTGTCACTGTGGTATGTGGTACTGTTTGCTGCTGGGCATGAGTCTCCACACCCAGTATTATATGTGGTTACTGGGGAATCGAACCTGGGCCCTTGCACTTGCAAGACAGGCGCCGGAACCACTGAGCTAACTCCCTGGCCCCACTGATTTCTTTCTTTCTTTCTTTTTTTTTTTTTAATTAAGGTTTTTTGAAACAGGGTCTCGCTTTGTAGTTCAGGCTGGCCCTGAGCTCAGCCTCAAACTCATCACAGCAATCCTCCTGCCTCTGCCTCCCGAGTGCTGGGATTACAGGCATGAGCCACCACGCCCGGCACTGTGGTATGTGGTACTGGTTGCTGCTGGGCGTGAGTCTCCACTCCCAGTATAGGTATGTGGTTACCGGGGATCGAACCCGGGTCCTTGCGCTTGTAAGACAGGCGCCGGAACCACTGAGCTAAATCCCCGGCCCTTTCTTTCTTTCTTTTTTTGATTTCTTTTTTAATTGAGCACAAGGAAATGACTGCTTGGGTAAAATTTGTAAATTCCCACCTAAATGGAAAGGGCTTACATTGTTAATGGCCTTTATTTGACTCTTCTGGTTTCATTTGCCCATAGCATTTCTCATTTCTGTATCACACACATTGCTTTTTGACTGTCTTAAGAGTTTATTATCAGGCCAGGAATTTTGCTCAGTGGTTTAGGCACTTGCCTTGTAAGCCCAGGGACTTGGGTTCGATCCCCAGGAACCACATACAGCAATGCCAGCCACGCCTACCAGTAATCGGTACCTCATACCAGTTCTGGGCATGGTGTCTCACACCTGTAATCCCAGCATCACGAAGGCAGAGGCAGGAGGATTGCTCAGTTTGAGGCTGAGTTCTGAGGCCTGAACTTAGGACCTTGTCTCAAAATAAAACTGGAAAAAAAAAAGGTTTATTATCTCTTACTTTTTAACAGGATATAAGCTCTGTAAGCCAGGGATTGTCTTATGCTGAGCAGTACCTGTTGCAGCTAGAAGTTGGAGGTACCTGTTACTCAAGCAGGGAATCCTATAAACAATATACACAGTACACGTAAATTTGAAATCTTAGGAGAACGTCATTCTCTCCAAAATTGACCCAGCAAGAAGAGAGAAACCAAATAATCAAAACCTGTAAAGTACCTTAAATCAGAATTTTAAACTTTCTTTTCTAATTTATAGATTTTTTTTCCCCAGACAATTAAAAGCCTACAGAACATTTGAACTCAATTTGTGAAGCTAATGTGAGCTTGTCATTAAAGTCAGACAAGATTAATATCAAAGAAGAAAATTGCATTTTAATCATACCCTAAAACTCTTTGTAGAAATACTAAAACATTGACAAGTCAAATACTGAAAATATATAAATACATGAAAATCAGGCTAAGCCAGTGGCTTAGATGTCAGTACTACGGTCAGCATGCTAATGGTTAAAAAGTTATAGGGTTTTTTTAGGGTATCTCTAATGTTTTAATTCCTGACCTGGATAAGGATTATATTAGTATGTTTATTTGCCCCAACTTATTCAGCCGGACGGCTTCCTATGCATGTTTTGTACATGTATTTCAATTACAGGTTTACTTAGCATAGTGTGGTACAAATACACTATGACTGGTACTCTCAGGAGCATGCAAGTACATTAATGTCAGGAAACCCCTAAGTACCACCCTGTGTTATGTGTTACAGACCTGTATCAGGTTGGCAGCTGCAAGTGTGGTAATGCTCCATATTGAGCCGTGATGGAAACCTTGCAGATGAAAAGGAGAAGGGCAGGAACTGATGGGGCGGTACTAAGCATGCCCCAGACATCATGTAGAGGGCATCGGGTCTTGGGCCTTATTTCTAGTACCAAGAAAGAAAAAAAGCAAAGAGAAGCAGAGATGGGGCTCCCTGACCTTTCCTAGCCTCCGTTTGAACTTGACAGGGGTGTGGGGTAGCTTCTGTCCAGCAAGCTGTGGATGGGAAGAACAGGGGAGCAGATGCTGCTCCTTCTTGCGCTGTCCCGACCCAGTGACCCAGTGAGCTTGCGGCAGTGGACTGCAGGTAGGGGCGACTAGAGGTGCATCTGATGCTTCCTTCCCTTTGTTTTTTTTTTAGGTTTTTTTTTGAGACAGGGTCTCGCTTTGTGGTTCAGGCTGGCCCTGAGCTCAGCCTCCAACTCACATCATAATCCTCCTGCCTCTGCCTCCCGAGTGCTGGGATTACAGGCGTGAGCCACCACGCCCGGCCCTGTGGTATGTGGTTCTGGTTGCTGCTGGGTGTGGGTCTCCACACCCAGTATTGTTATGTGGTTACCGGGGAATCGAACCCGGGCCCTTGCTCTTGCAAGACAGGTGCCGGAACCACTGGGCTAACTCCCCGGCCCTTCCCATCAGATTTGACTGAGCCAAACCTCAATTTTTCCCAACCATGTGTGATAGGATAGCATAAGCGTCTTAGTCTGACTCAAGGGTCACGAGCGCCCAGACTCCAGCAACTAACATCCAGTGGTTAGAATTGGTCTCTGTAAAATGAGTAACTAGAGGGCCGGGGAGTTAGCTCGGTGGTTCCGGCACCTGTCTTGCAAGCTCAAGGACCTGGGTTCGATCCCGGTAACCACATACCATACTGGGTGTGGAGACTCACGCCCAGGAGCAAACAGTACCACATAGCACAGTGCTGGGTGTGGTGGCTCACGCCTATAATCCCAGCACTCGGGAGGCAGAGGCAGGAAGATTGCTGTGATGTGAGTTTGAGGCTGAGCTCAGGGCCAGCCTGAACCACAAAAGTTGAGACCCTGTCTCAGAAAACCTAAAAAAAAAATGAGTAACTAGAACAAAGAAGACTGCTATTTCTGCCACCGTCCAATGTGTAGGCCCTGCCCAGTGCATAAGACTAGTGAGGACTGGAATGGAAGGAAGAAAACAATTGTTATTTAGAGATAATGTCATGTGGATAAGTAAACTGCTTTCAAGAGCTGTGTATTTAAAATTAATTATATTATTATGTTCCAATAACAACTTCAGACAATTTCATTTTAAAATAAGATACTAGCTGGATATGTTTATGCTCATCCAAAATTGTATTTCAGCCTGGGTAATGTAGGATTTAGCAAGGTACTATTGTATTAGTCAGTCAGCAAGGCTGGGATATAGCTCAGTGGGAAGCCCCTGGCTGTGATTGCCAGTAGTGCACAATAGGTGGGTACCATCTACTTCCATTGAATCTACTTTTCCTATGGAACCTAGGAGTAAGTTTCCTTAGTACTTAGGAATAAGTTTAGCAAAAAAAGGGCAGGATTTTTATGGAGAAAATAATTAGTAAAAGTTTATTGACAGTCCTTAAAGAAGCTGTAAGTATCTGGAGAGAGATAAGGACTCAAGAATAGCAATATCATTTGTCCCCCATTTGATCTCTGAGGTTGGTGAAACACCAACAGGATTTTCAGGGAACTGGTCAAACCAATTCTTGAGTATGTAGAGGAGAGGACAGGACCAAGAAGAGTCAATCTGCTCTGGGGTACAGGGTGGGGGTGGGCGTTGACCCAATGTCAAGATATACTGTGAGGTTTCAGTAAGACAAGGCTTGCCTGCCGACAGACCATTCAGTGGGACGGAAGTGAACTTCCAGAAGTAGGCCCCACACAGGTAAGACAGTCTAACATACAGCCTAACATACACTTGCCTATCAGTGTAAAAAGGATGGGCTTTTCAATAATGAGGGAAGAATTTTTTTTTTTTAAGACAGGGTCTCCCTTTGTAGTTCATGCTGGCCTCAAACTCACTATGTATCCTAGGCAAGCCTTGAATTCACAGAAATCCTCCTGCATCTCCTCCTGAGTGCTGGGATTACAGGTGTGAGCTACCACGCCCAACATTGTGGTATGTGGTTACTGAGGATGAAACTTGGGACCTTGCAGTTGACAGGCAGACACCAGAACCACTGAACTAAATCCTCAGCCTCAAAATTTATATATGCATAATTTATTTATTTTGTTTACAGTACTGGGGGATGGAACTTGGGCCTTTGTAGTTCCAAGGTAGGCATGATACCTTGAGCTAAATCCTTGGCTATATATATAGTTTTTGACACAGGGTCTCACTATGTAGTTCAGATGCTTTGAACTCACTATATGGCTCAGACTGGCCTTTTTTTTTTTTTTCTTTATTGAGTTTATTGGTACATTTCAGATATATATTATAATCACATTCAGCATTGAGAACCTATATATGATATATCTTGATTCTTATTTTTTCCTATTCCCCTGCCCTCCCTAAAAACCTTTCATCCCCCATGTACATAAGCTTTGTTTCCTTTTTTTTGTTTTTAGTTTTTTTGAGACAGGGTCTCGCTTTGTAGTTCAGTGCTGGGAATTACAGGCGTGAGCCACCACACCCAGCATTGTGATAGTGGTACTGGAGATTGAACTCAGGACCTTGTATTTGCCAGGCAGATACTGGAACCACTGAGCTAAATCCCTGGCTCCTGTTTGCATTTTTTTTTGTTTTTATCATCAATTTTTTTCTTTCTCTTCTTTTCTTCTCCTTACCCTTTCCTTTTCCCTTTGAACATTTTCTTCCTATTTCATAATACCTGTAATACATTCTGGACCTCATCTGTACCTAGTCTGGCCTTTTAAAACTTGGTGATTATCCTGACTCAGCCTCTTGATTGCTAGGTTCAAGTGTGCATCACCATGCCTAACTGGAAGGAAAATAATATGTACTTAACTAGTTTTGTACTTTGGTTGTTTTTAAAAATCATTCTAAAAAATCTGCTGTCCTGATATTTTGTTTGTTTGTTTCAAGATGAAATGATGCCTTGGGAGAACATTTCTAACATACGTGAGAGACAGGGTCTTGATATCTCAGCATATGAGGAACTCTGAAAAATGCTAAGAAAAAAAGACAAACTGTTGTCATTTGCTCTCGTGACTGGTTTCATCTGGTACTTAAACCTTTTCATACCAGCAGCTGTGATGTGGGGGCACACCATAAAAGGTGAGTGACTAAGCTATCTTTTATACTCGCAGCATGTCCCAGGTGGATGTGGATTCAGGGATCGAAAACATGGAGGTTGATGAGAATGACCGACGTGAGAAGAGGAGCCTTGGTGATAAGGTGGGTAGGAGAGGTGGCCTCCCTGGCCATTTGTGCTGAGGACGCAGACACACGTGGTTCAAGAGTCCATACAGGAGACCCCTGTCCGGCACACCCATGACGGCAGCCTTTTCCTTTCGAGGAAAAGGCAGGCTCAGTTATCATAGGAAATGGGAGTGTAACTCAGTTCTTTCAGCGGGTAAAACTCCTCAGACACCTTTGGTTTTGGTCCATGTTCCAGTCAGTCTGTTTAGCTTGTAGCAGGAACTAATTTTTCTGTTGGTCTTTCACTTAAGTCAGTAGTAGATCACCACATTTTTGGATGTTTTCTGAGGGAAATGTTGGGAAATTGAAACTAGAATATGTGAAATACAGTAGCAAGTGAAAGATTTTTTGAAGTCATGAGGTCTTTCTACTTTATTATTTTCTGAGCGTAGTTCCTGAAGTGTAGGGCTTTGGGAACTTCTTTTTGTTCTTCTTGTGTCTGTGGTATAGATCATCACATCACTTCCTGTGCAGTGAATTGTTAGGAATACTTATAGCTGCATGTTGATTAGTAGAAGTTGGACTGTTATCTCCTAATGGCAAGCTACTTCAGTTTATACAGCTCTTCGGTGTTTACAAAGTGCTTGGGTAATTTTTTTGTTTTTTAAGAGGCATGAGGAAGTGAGGAAGACTCAGGTGGAGTGTGGGTACTCAAAGAAACAGGGCAGTTATTTTAAAGAGGTGTCTGTGGTATTGGACATAAGGGGAAATGTGAAGTTATGAGAAAATGATGCACCTGAAGGGTTGACTCGGTCTCCAGCCCAGAAGGCTGATGTTCAGCCATGGTTCAGAGGAGCAGGGAGCCCAGACCTCACACCCACGCAGGTCACAAGTCACAGTGGGGTGGTGCCATTTGGAGAACTTGATGCTCCTTATCCAATAGGAGGCAGAGCTCCAGTGGGAATGGGTGAATCTGAGGAGGTTTCCCCACCCCGCCCTGTCACCTCTGCCGCGCAGCCTCCTTCCCAGCAGGCCATAGACTGGTGTGGATTGAGAGTCCCTGTGGAAAAGTACACAGGTCGATGTACAGCCTGGCTCACACTTCTCCCTCCGACTCCTGGCAGAGCCCTATTCTTTTTTGCTCCCTGGTAGATAGTACTGTAAGGTCGGAGACCTACATGTTGTCACTGTGTGGTTGGGGGACAGCCTCCCTTCTCTCTTAATTGGGGTGAGGTGGGGAATGTTTTAAAGTGTGTGAAAAATATCCTCCTTGAGATGCATGAATTGAGCATTAGTGCCGTTTCCCTGCTGAGGTGCCTGCCTCCTGCCTCCCAGGGGGACTAACCCCAGGTCTTCTTCCACCAGGAGCCTGCCCCAGGCCTGGAAGTGTCTGAAGAGCAGGCCTTGCAGCTGGTCTGTAAAATCTTTCGTGTCTCATGGAAGGACCGGGATAGAGATGTGATCTTCCTGTCTTCTCTCTCTGCACAGTTCAAACAGAACCCAAAAGAAGGTAAGAGTCAAGCTTACCCTGTCCTTCAGAGCACTTCAAGGGAACAGTATGACCCAGAGCTTTGTGCTTCTCTGTGTGGCGAGTCCATTTCGCTTCTGGGTTGTATTTCTTTTTTTTTCCGGTACTGGGGATTGAATGTGGTACTACTTGAGCTAAATCCCAGCTGGGTTGTACTTTTGATTATATTGCTACTGCATGGTAAGGACACTGTACTGGTAAATTACTCTCTGCTTCCATGACTCCTGCCAAATAAAAATATATAGTTCATTTATAAACACCATCATCTCTGGAATTGAAAGAAGATGCTGAAGGAGAAATGAGCTCCGCTTAGAAACAAGGTTTCCTCCTTGGTCCTTAGGGACCCCAAGAGGGCCACTCTGTATGATCTAGACCTGCTTTCCCTGCCTGCCGGGCCACCCTCAGATAGTGCCGTGAGTGTGTTTGATGCAGATGCTTAGGAGATGGGAGATACTGACATTTTGCAGTTTCCGGGATTCTGTTTTAAGAAGTTAGGTATGCTGAGCCACACAAGCAAGAAAGTGATACAACTTCTGGCAAGTTGCAGCCATCTAGGGTTGTGTGGTTTTTCTCTACAATAGTCCTTTGGAGTATAGCAAAGACAAGGCTACATTAGGGTGCTTTGTACCTATCAGTGGGATACAGTGAACTCTCTTGATTTTTTTTTTTTTTTTTTTTTAGGTTTTTTTGAGACAGGGTCTCGCTTTGTAGTTCAGGCTGGCCCTGAGCTCAGCCTCAAACTCATCACAGCAATCCTCCTGCCTCTGCCTCCCGAGTGCTGGGATTACAGGCGTGAGCCACCACGCCCGGCATTGTGTTATGTGGTACTGGTTGCTGCTGGGCGTGAGTCTCCACACCCAGTATAGGTATGTGGCTACCGGGGATCGAACCCGTGTCCTTGTGCTTGCAAGACAGGCGCCGGAACCATTGAGCTAAACCCCCGGCCCTCTCTTGATTTTTTTTGAGGTAGATTCTTACTATGTCGTCCAGGTTGGTCTTGAACTTACGGTGATGTTCCTGCTTCAGCCTCCTGAGTTCTGGGTTTACAGGTGGGCACCATTATACCTGACTCACACGTACTCTTATTGTAAATATTAAGATTTTCAAACATGTTTCACACATACAAATGATAATTTTTAATAACCAAATCACATAATATTCAGGGTGATCAGGAGGCCAGGGTTATAGCTCAGCAGCTCTGCACCTATCTGGCAAGCATAAGGTCTTGAGTCCAATCCTGGTACCCCCCCCCACACACACACCCAATAATGAGCAGGACTTTCATTGAGTGACATTTAGAATGTTCCTAAACACCAATTGCAAGTCATCTGGGAACTACAGGGAATAATGAGGGAGCTGAACTGTAAATCTGCTCCAGAAGCCAGGTGGTGATTAACATCAAGCCTGTTACAAAATCTTTTGAACTTTGGACTTAGTTTTACTGTGTGTAAGAAGTATATTGGCTGAGAAATATTAACCTAGTTATGTTTGCAGTATGATAACCTAACCTCTGTAATTAGGAGTAACTTATTTTTATGGTTAAATATCAGCTGTATATATCAACTCTCATTGATCTCATTCTGATTTCTTTTTAAATCAACTTTCAATTTTGGAATAGCTTTAGATCCATAAAAAAGGTTCAAAAATAGACCAAGGAGCCCCTGTGTATTTGTGTGCTGATTTCCCCATGGTGTAGCTCACCTGAAACTGAAAAATCACTATAGAATAAATAACAGCCTGCCGGGCATGGTGGCTCATGCCTGTAATCCCAGCACTCAGGAGACAGAGGTAGGAGGATTGCTGTGATGTGAGTTTGAGGCTCAGCAGGGCTAGCCTGAACTGTAGAGTGAGACCCTGTCTCAAAAAAAACAAAAACAAAAACAAACCAGCCTGCATTTCACCAGGTTTTCCGCTAACGTACTTCTCCTGTTCCAGAACCTGAGGGTAGACCCCATGAGTGCTTGGGCCTAGTGGGCTCGTTCGAGGACTGTGATGTGTAACTTGTTCTTTACTCTGCCTTCCCAACAGTGTTCTCTGATTTTAAGGACTTGATTGGCCAGATCTTAATGGAAGTGCTCATGATGTCCACTCAGACTCGAGACGAAAACCCGTTCGCCAGTCTCACCGCCACATCCCAGCCCATCGCAGCAGCAGCTCGGTCACCGGACCGAAATCTCATGCTGAATACCGGCTCCAACCCAGGAACCAGCCCCATGCTGTGCAGCTTGGGCTCCTTTGGTGCCAGCTCTCTGTCTAGGTCAGTCCTGTGTCTGGGATATGGCAGTGTGCGTCGTACTTGGGGAGAGAGTTAGTCTTCGGAGGTGGCACTGTGCGTCCTCTAGATTGGTGTCTGGCTTTCCTGGATGGGCCGTTGGGAGATTAAGTTTTAGAAGCACCTGGTGGCATACACCACATTATTTGAAAAGGGACCTTGTCATCTCAGAATCACGACAGCAATTAGATTAAAATTATTTAAATGCTTATCTGATTTATATACTTGAACTCTTAGAAACATGCGATACAACTGTGCTATCCTTTAAAAGCCTGCAATTTTCCATTTTAGTTATCTCAAGTCTTTCTTTGATTTTTCTCTTCTTTCCCCCCTCTCCACTTATGTAGCCTCTATGACACTAGCCCGGCCCCTGCTGCCGGTCTCTGGAGTTCGGGGCCGGGGCTGGGGCCGAGCCCGTCCTTCACCTCCCCTTCTCGTGCATCCCTCAGCCCTCACGGGGCGACTTCTGGGTCTGCAGCAGGAAGCCAGCCCTCGGCCCTGTCCCTGTCTCTGTCCCCGCGCTACCGGCCCTACACTATCACGCACCCAGGGGCACCTCTGCCCAGTGCCACCCCGAGAGCCTCAGGTGTCCCCATCCTGCCTGGCTCTCCCAGCCTCCCTGTCCTCACGGGGAGTCCCCCAGCTGGCAACTCCAGACCGAGGCCCCTGAGCGCGGGCGCTGCTGTCCCACCCACCTCGCCCAGTGTCGCCAGCAGACGTCCCTCCTCCCTGCGGATGTCTCCTAGGTATTTATCCAGCAGGAGAGCTGAGTGTGTGCGTGTGTGTGTGTTTGCAGTACAGGGAAAGCAGATTAACATGCGTCTGAAGATCTGCTGTGTGACACTGACCTCAGCTATACTTGGGTGTCTCGGGTCATTAACCTGTGTCGCTTACTAGTGTGGTGGGCATGGGCCCCAGTCCCCGCTCTTGCGTGCTGACCGTACTGGAAGGCAAGGACCACTCTACTGTGTATCCCTTTCTTTCCTCTATCTTGGGCTTTTCTTCCTTCCTGTGTGCAAATAGAAAGAGTGAACGTTGTCATTCACCATCTACAGTATGTGTCATCCCTTGTCACTAAGGAGTTTCACGGGCTGTGGTCAGCACTGAATTTGCGAGCCAGGGCTTGGAGGATCACTTTGACTATTTGCACTTGGCTCAGAAGTGAGTTGATGTGCAGGAGCAGGGAACATATATTGGCCTGTTGTCCCCCTCCTTCCAGGGAGTCCAGCCGGGTCTTTGATTTTGGTTACATGTAATTGTAGTGCATTAGAAAGCAGTGGCTTCAGAGCTGCATGAATCTGGGCCCTTCTGTCAGATGTACCCAGGTGCTGCTGTAACCCTGGTGCGTTACTTTTCTGCATGGCAGTGGCCAAACTCTCAGCATTAACAGGTAGCAGATGCTAAAGGTTCTCCCGCTCTCACTTGACTGTTGTCTCCTGATGCTCCTTTTTTGTTTCTGTGTGGTAGTATGTACGACACTCCCTTCTCCTTCCTCTTCCTCGCGCTTTCTGGGGACAGTAGCAATGAAGAAGACGAAGAGGATGATGATGAAGGTGGTGGTGATGATGATTTTTCTTGTGTCCAGTTTGGGTCCAGGTATCCCAGGAATGGAGTTTCACCTGCATGTGTGTTGGCGCCTAGGAACTAACTTCCAGGAGCCCAGCTTGATGTGCTCTGAATCCAAATAGGACATCCCATTAGCCCAGGTGGGGTGGTGAGGACCAGTTGTGAGGGCCTAAGAGCGGGAAAAGTGTCACAGAGGTCAGTTCTTGTAGTTGTTGTCTAGTACATTTTGGGGAAAAGTTACTTACAATTATTTATCAAAAACCTGAAAACAGGTTTATGACCATTCATCAGGTTTACCCACTGTTATGTCTAAAACAAGAGGCTCTTCCATTCCCTGTTATAAGAATGTTCTTGGTGGATATGGTAGTGCACACCTGTCATCCCAGTATTCAGAAGGCTAAGGTAGGAGGATCTATACAAGTTTGAGGCCAGCCAGGACTGTATAGTAAATTCAAGGCCACCCTAAACTGTACAGTGAGACCCTGTCTTAGATTAAAAAAAAAAAAAGAATATTCTTATGAGCTATAGAATAGGAGCAATATGTAACCCAGGAAGGTTATTTCTTTCAGTCTAGCTGCATGGATTTCTGGTTTTGTTTGTTTTGGTTTTTTTGGTACTGGGGATCAAACTCAGGCCCTTGTGCTTGCCATTTAGGTATGGTACCACTAAGCTAAATGAATTTCTGACATTTGGGAAAGGGACTGAGGCTAGGCTTGAATGTATATGTGTGTGTATATGTGTGTGCGCATGTGTGTGTATGCTTGTATGCACATGCATGTGTTCATTCTCCACATCCCTACCACCATCAAGCTCAGTCTAGGCCAGAGGTGATGAACTGTGCTATGTGTGCCACAGTCAGCTGTTGCTTCCAGTGAAAGCTCTAAAGGGTTTGCCACCACTGGTCTGAGTCTGAGCAATATAGTGGCCATACTGTCCAGCATAACTGGGACTCCTCTTTCGCCTTTAACCTTGGACCTCCTTGAGAAACCCCTTGTCCTCAGCAA
Source organism: Petromus typicus (assembly GCA_004026965.1). Lineage (NCBI taxonomy): Eukaryota > Metazoa > Chordata > Mammalia > Rodentia > Petromuridae > Petromus > Petromus typicus. The sequence continues at coordinate 17,285 of PVIR01003486.1, forward strand.
AGTGGGACCCTCTTAGGTAAAGGTACCACATCTATGTGTCTTTCTCTGATCAGTGTATCCAGTCCTTGATACTTCCGGTAATGCCTCTTTTGAAGTTCTAACATCCCAACTTTGTTTCTGACATGCTGCTGGATGTTAACCCCAGCAAACACAGTGATGGTGCCACTTGGGTTCCTAGGTTACTTTGAGCAAGAAGATACAGCTGTTTCCTTCTGACCTTCTTACTCTTACTGTTTCACTTTTAAATCCAAGTTTCTTTTGGACAGAGTTGGTATTTGTGCCTATTGGTGTTCAGAAGTAGCCCCAGGCTATAAATAGGCCCTGGCACAGGTGTCAGGGCCACTTTATTAAATTAACAGCAGCAGGAGAGCTGTCAGAGAGTCCAGAGAGAGGTGTGGTGTTGATGCAGAGTGGATGTTGATTCAGGAAGGTTGATACTTGAATTAGGTTGAATATTATGCTACCATTTGCTACACAGATTTCCCAGAGGCAAGGTGTGCTTTTCATGTCTGTAAAGTCTTGCTGCATGGTGGTAATTATACATTAGACATCTCTTTTAGGAATCACCTTCCATGTTTGGGAGAAGTGGTTGTTCTCTGTGTAACAATGGGAGAAATCCTGTCTCCCTGCCCCCGCCATAGGGGTTTGAATTCATGACCTTGTTCTTGCCAGGCAGGTGTGAGGCCACTGAGCTACATCCCTGGCCCTTCTAGGCCTGTGTGTCTTTCTCTGATCAGTGTATCCAGTCTTTGATACTTATGGTAATCCGTCTTTTGAAGTTCTAACAGGTATGGAATCTGTATCTGCTAGGGGAAATATGTCCTGATCTCGAACTAACAGCCAGAATCCTTGAGTACCATGTGCTGGTGTCACATGAGCTCTCACCCTCTGTCGCCTTATGGCTCTAAGAGGACCAGGGGACAGAGAGGAAGTCACAGATCTGAGCCCATGCTCTGCACCACTCTGCAGTGCTCTGGCTTGTCCGTCCTTGCTCAGCAGGCCCTGTGTCTCTGTTTTTCTTTTGGCCACTTCATCGCCAAGAGTCCCTGTGTCTCCTGCCCCTTGGCTGAGAAACACCAGTGTTTACTCCTTAGTCACAGAATTCCGTCCCGCTCAGTTGGTTGGCTCCTCTTTGGCTGTCACAGTGAATGGGGATGATCCAGACTATAGACTAGGTATCCTAATCATAGACTCCTAGTAGATACCAAAAAGGGCGCAAAGAGGTGGGTATGAGTACATAACCATGTGACAGACAGTAGGAGTAGAAAAGATGTACGACATTAAGACCAGGAGGAATAGCAAAAAAAGCTTCATTTGAGCAGTCAGCAAGTAAATACAATTTTCTTTCCTCCTTCTGAGTGATCTTCCTTGAATGCTTTGTATTTTGAAGTAAGCAGTTTTAACGTTGCTTCTTACCTGATGAGACTAGCATCACAAGAATCAATAGGAATCAGGCCTAAAATCCCAGCACTGGGAGAGGCTGAGGATTTGCAAGTTCAAGACTAGACTGGGCAGTTTAGTAGGTTAGCAAGACCCTACCCGAAAACAAAAATTGTGCTTGAGTCAAAGCTTAGTGTGAAGGCCCTGAGTTCAGTCCTCCGTATAAAAAAAAATGAATCAGTAGATTCTGAGCAACTTTTATGTAGTCACCTAATGTACGATAGGTAGTCTTGTATAGCTCATCACTACTCAGGTTTTAATGAAAAAATATTTCAAGGGAGAGGGAGAGGTTCCAATTTAAGTTGAAAGTAATACGTTGCTAAGGTTGACCTGGTACCTCAGTGCACTTGCACAGGCCCGCACCGTCCAGGTGCACAGAGTCCACCAAACATGTTCACGTGGAACCCTGAGTGCCACACGAGAGGAGCGGCAGGACCTGTGGACATCAGATATAAGAGAAATGGAGAAATGCAGAAAATGTGGGGCTTTCTCCCAGTGAAGTGGATAGTTTAAAGCTTTCATTTTAAATGTGAGAAAGATCTCTTTGATTGTCACCCACAAGAACCGCTCCAAGGAAAAGGACCTCAGTTGCCTGTAAGTGTAGCTGCCTTAGCAGAGTCCTCCCTAGGACATGCCAGGAAGACATCCTCTTGTAGTACTAGAAGAGGGAGGAATCGAAGATAGAAGCCATGGGTAAAGGTGGCTCCTTCCTTCCGGTTCTCTTCACCTTTCTGTTTGTTGGTGGGGTCTCCTGTTCTGTATTTGTGAGTTTTTCCTCTGTGTTGTTGTTAGCGCAGTTAGCAGACTCCAGATCTTGCCATTAATATAAAATGTACTAAATGTCCATTCCTGGGAGAACATGAGAATGGATCTGTGACCTGTCCATCTTTGCCAGGAGTCTGGTGAAGCAGTGTATGGTAGCTTAGTGATCTGCTCAGAGCACAGGGGCTTGAAGCTGCCGAGCTTGATCTCCTCCCTTCCCTTTTACCAGCAGGAGTTTAGATTTACTGGATTCTGGACTCAAAGCTTCGCATTTGAAACTGGGAGTGCATGGTGGTGCACACATACAATAATCCCAGGACTTGGGAGCCTAAAGCAGGAGAATCCCCTTAAGTTCAGATCTCTGTATAGCTCTGGCTGGCCTTGACCTTGAAGTGACCCTCAGTTTTCCAAGTGCTAGGAATAGAAGCCTGTACCGCTACACCCTGCTCAAAGAGATGTTATTTTAAAACAACAGCAACAACAAAAACAAAACCTGTCATCACCTTCACCTTCTTTACTGAAATATTTTAGTATCATCGTTTTATTCTAAGGTGATTATGCATTTTCTTCCCAAATCCTAAGGTCAGCTATGTGTATGTGTTTCAAAATTAGTCACACGTACTTGTCTAGCTAATATGTGATTGCACTCTTAATTCCATTTGGTCCTTTTAGTTTCTGGCCTTCAGTTGTCTGTCCTTGACTGAGATAGGGATGTATCTCTCAAGCTCCTAATATTCCTCTTATCCATTATCCTTTCTCCAGGTAGCATTAGTCACTTTCTTTTCCTTTCGTAATTCCCTGCTTCTCTCTATGTCGCCATTCATTTCTTTGTATGTTTTATCCATGTCAGATCAGTGTGTAAACTAAATCCCATTTGGCACAGGACCTGTGAAGGATGCCCTTAAGTTTAATTTCTACAAGCCAACCCTTCACGATGGTGTTTGGCTTTTGTCATTGAGACTCCAAATACCGAAGCCCCTTCCCATGGCCTCTGCTGCACCTTGGGGGGCTCCATTATGATATTTCTGTGGTATTGCTGTGGGTGAGGCTCAGGGTTTGGGGTTCAGGTCTGCTGGGCCCTGGTGCATAGTTTTTGTTTATGCTACTTTTACTACTAATTTTCCTTTGCACTGGAAGATTTGGGGATTTTTTTGTTACTAGCAAATCTGTTCATGTCTCCTTCTTAACTCCGTACTTTCCTTGAGCCTTGGTCTCGTTGCCAGATGTTTTTGCAGATCTGTGCTAAAAGTTGTGAGCATGAGAGAGATCTTCCCAGTTTCTGACCTTCCATCCTAAAGAGCTGCCCTGTAGCCATCGCACAGTATGGCTTCCCTCCCTGGTTGCCTGAGTAACTTGGTTGGTTTGAGTACATGGGATGTCTCTTCCAACGCTTAGCTTTCGGTACAGTTCTTGGTCCTTCTGGTCTTGTAAGTTGCCATCCCCAGTAAGATAAGACCCCTCTTTGGGTGTGTAAATTGTTCACCCGGCCTCTTGGTCTTTGGGCAGGGAGCAGGGGACCTTGCTGTTGCCTCCCTCAGGGGCTGCATGGGTGTTTGTGCTTTGTCCAGGGTGCAGGGATCCTAACAGGCTTTCTGCTGCAGAAACACAAGCTCTAGAAAAGAAATAATCAAGAAAGGGTGAATATCACCAGTTTTTTTTTTTTTTCTTCTCCAAAGTTTGGGAGCCTCTGGTGGTGGAGCAAATAGCTGGGATTCCTACAGCGACCATTTCACCATTGAAACCTGCAAGGAGACGGACATGCTGAACTACCTCATTGAGTGTTTTGACCGAGTTGGAATAGAGGAAAAAAAAGCACCAAAGGTAATAGGAGAGAAGATCCCCCACCCATGGAGGGGACATTCATTTATTCAGTCCAGAAAGCCATGATGATGGAGCATGTGTGGTGTGCCAGGCAGCTTGAGGTGTGTCCTTGTACACAGCAGACTCCGCCCTCAGAGGCACGTGCCGGGGAGGAAGAAGCGGCAGGGCTGAGCTGGCCTCTCTGAGCCCTCTGTCCTGCCCACCCTATTAGCTGAGTGCCGCAGCCATTGTTGCTGGAGCTCTGACAGCTGGTGAAATGTGCTGGAGTGGTTACAGTACTGCCCAGCATTACGGGGCACCTGCAGACTGCCGAGGGCAACTTCAGGCCCTGCAGTGACTGCACAGTGAGCTCGCCGTAGCCCCACTGTCTGTGGTCCACATGAGCACATGAACCTCACGGATTTGCTTGTTGGTGCTCAGAATTACTGAAAAAGGAGCTGAGAGCTGGGTCTCCTTTCTGGTGTCTTGAGCTGCCTTCCTTATTTTTCTCTTCATTTTGATTTCATGGTTTTGTACTTTACACGAATCAGTGGGTCCACTTGTTTCCTTCACACCTGTGCGGGGCCTCTTGGGTGATCACTGTACTTGACCTTAGCAGATGGGCCCAGCTCCCAGTCCCCTCTTCCCCCTACAGTGGATGCAGTGACGCAGTTTGCTTGCCTTGCTAGAGAAAGAGAAGGACACGTACTCTTCCCGCTTTAGCTCTTCAGAGCCTAATCAGCTCTCAGACACACTGGTTTACTTGTCTCTCATCCTGACGAGTGCCTTTGTCTTACAGATGTGCAGCCAGCCAGCAGTCAGCCAGCTGCTCAGCAACATCCGCTCGCAGTGCATCTCCCACACGGCGCTCGTGCTGCAGGGCTCGCTGACGCAGCCTAGGTAGGAGGGCCTTCTCACAGTTTTGGGGTCCGGTCGTGTCGTCCTCCACTCCTCCCAGCCATAGGAGCATCGTTGCCCGCGGGGTGACTCCTTTCCTCTCCTGGGAAATTTAAGGGTTGAATGAGTGAGCTGAAGTCTTCCCTTCTCTAAAACATGGAGGGACGAAGAGGTTTTTTTCCTCATCTTCCAAAGGAGTACAGAACATATTTTAAAAAGAAATGAGGTATATCTGAAGACTTCTGTGTGCTTTTTGAAGTAGATCATAGGCAGAAAATTAGCCTAAAACCAGCTGTTGGAAATTGGTGGGGGATTTAATAAAACATGTAGTCCCTGGGGCCAGGGATTTAGCTCAGTGGTTCGGCGCCTGTCTTGCAAGCACAAGGACCAGGGTTCAATTCCCGGTAACCACATATAATACAAAGTGTGGAGACTCACCCCAGTAGCAATCAGTACCATATACCAGTGCCGGGTGTGGTGGCTCACGCCTGTAATCCCAGCACTCGGGAGGCAGAGGCAGGAGGATTGCTGTGATGTGAGTTTGAGGCTGAGCTCAGAGCTGGCCTGAAGTACAAAGCGAGACCCTGTCTCAAAAAAAAAAAAAACATGTAGTCCCTCACTTTCTAGTATGGCAATGTCTGTTCCTTAGTAAAAAAGATAGGCACAGGGTAATGAATGGCCCTTTATGTGCTACATTGTTCATTTCTGACAGTTCCATAAGGATTTTAACTCTAATTAAAAATTGTATATTTAATTTCTTTCATGCAAGAAATATCTGAAGTAGAAATGACAGTGTTACATTTATTTTTTCTAGGTGGTCTTTTTTTCTGTACCATAACTGTATATTTTTAAAACTTTTCAAAAAGAAAGAACATTATATAAATGTACGAAAACTTAAAATGTCCCACAGCTAAAAAGTAAGGTTTTCAAAGACTGGTGCTATTTTGTTTTGTTTTGTTTTTTTTCCTTCTGTTCAGATGAGGTATTAACAAGTAAAAGAGGCAAATCAGGTGGTATATGCCTGAAATTCCAGCACTCCGAGGCAGAGGCAGGAAAATCACAGCATGTTGAGGGCAGCCTGGGCAACATAGTTCAAAGCCAGCCTGGAGTACATAGTGAGACCTGTTTAAGAAAACAAATAACAAGTAAAAGAAACTTTAATGCTTTATTATTTTAATGCTATTTTAAATTTATTATTGTTCTTTTATCTTTGTGATGCTGGGCATTGAGTCCAGAGCCTTTGCATTGAGCCTTATCCTCTGCCTGTTTGATTTTGAAGTGAGGTCTCACTGAGTTGCTCAAGCTAAAGTAGTTGCAGTCTTCCTGCCTCAGCCTCCCATGTGCTGGGATTATAGATGTGTACCACCATGCTCAGTTTAATGATTCATTGTTAAAAGACTATATAGAAAGAAGTGGACTCTTTGAAATTTATTATAGTAGCTCTTTTAAAAACCCAAGAAATATTTACCAAACAGTAGAAAAGATTATCCTTTGCCTAAAACTGAGGTGCACAGTATTTGAGATTTCAGGTTTGCTTTGTGCCTGGGCACTCCATGTTGTTGTGACGTTTCTCGTGCCCATGTGTTGTATATCAAGGTAAATTGATGGTGGTCCTGGTTCTGTGGGTCCGCAGGTCCATGCAGCAGCCGTCGTTCCTTGTGCCATACATGCTGTGCAGGAATCTCCCCTACGGCTTCATCCAGGAGTTGGTGAGGACCACACACCAGGATGAGGATGTCTTCAGACAGGTACAGCCTTGCTGCCATGGTTTCAGTGCAAAGCTGGTTTCTAGACGTACCTCTGCCGAGAACTTCTGTTCCCACACGCGATCCACACATGCAGCTTGCTGAGTGAGCAAACTGCCAGAGGTTTTTCTGTGGAGGAAATCAGACTGATGGTTGCATTGTTTAGTACACATTCATTTCACCCATTGGTCAAGCGCTGAGTCTTAAATAGTCTGTCTTGGGTGTTTTGATTTGTTTGTTTCTTTGACTGGTTTTGCTTTTTTGTTTTTTGTGACAATGTGTGTGTGTATCGGTTCAGCCTGACCTGAACTCAACATGTACCCCAAGCTGGCCTCAAACTTGGAGTGACCCTTCTGCCTCAGCCTTCCAAGTGTTGGGATTATAGGTGTCGGTCACCGCGTCTGATGCTACTCTAGGTGCTCTGGGAAGAAGAAAAAATATAAAGCCGTGCCCAAAGCCACGCCCTTAGTTTGAAGGAGCTTTGAACATAACTAGCAAGACAGCATATAAACCAGGATATATATACATGTGCCACATAAGTAGTGTTAAAAATCAATTGTTTTTGAGAATAATAAATTATTAACCAGATTAGATCAGTGCCAGTATGCTTGTCATGTAGGTCCCTGTGTCCTAAGCACCAAATCACTGTCCTTTTATTTACCTTATCCTTTAATTCTGTGTCCTGAGCTAGTGGTCTCCTCTCACACAGTTAGATGGAGATGCAGACCCAAGACCCACACCAGTAAAGCTATTTAGCTTTGAGGCTTCCCTGCCAGCAGCCCTAGGCAGGGCCTTTTATTTGCCATCTGATATCCTGTGTTGTAAGACAAGCACTTTGCCTCGTCAGTTTTTTCACATGCTCTTTCCCATTTTAAAAGGGTTTTATAAAATTTGGGTAAAATTTGCTGCCTTACTATTTCTTTTTTGGTGATGAGAAAGAACAGCAGAGGTGTTTGCTGTAATCAGCATGCTGCCCTTTGCTCTGTTTTATGTCGAGTAGTTTTAAGACCTTTGAGTTTTCAGGAGTTGTTTTCCTCGCAGTGTTCCAAGTGTTTTTAAAAGACTCCAGGACTCAAGAACAGGAATTCCACTAAATGTTGAGTGCTCTGTCTGGAATTTATGAGCTGCTTTCTTATCTCCAATGATGACTTTGTTGGCTGACAGGAACATGAAGAGATCTGTTCTTCTTTATAAAGAGAAGTCAACTCGGAGGAGAGCATGAGACTGTCTCAGGAGGTTTAAATAGAGCCCTGAATAGGTGGAGCAGGCATTAATATTTGTCTTACTCAAAAAGGCATCACTGACAGACCCTGCTATAGTTTTAGCTATATAAAGTCAGGGGGTATTAGTTGAAAGGAGCCTGTTACATCGGTTTTATTCAGAAACATACACAGTATATGAAATCAACTCTTTGGTTTTTGTAATTGAGATGAAAGACACTACCATCAAACTACCCCCACTCATACGCCCATGTAGGTGGGGCGCTGGAAAGAGAACCGGTGGTTTGGAGTGGACTAAGCCAGTGTTCTGCCACTGAATCACACCCCCAAAACCTCATTTTAAGGTACACAGTTCGTTGAGCAGAGCATGGTGGCACAGGCTTATAATCCTAGCACACAGGAGACTAAGGCGGGAGGATCGCTATAAGTTTGAGGCCAGCCTGAACTACATAGACACCTGTCTCAGAAAGATAAAGTATACAATTCATTGAAATTGAATTCATTCAGTAGTATTATACAGCCACCACAGACCTGATGTTTAGTCACAAAATTCTTTTTTTTTTTTTTGAGACAGTCTTCTTTGTAGTTCAGGGCAAGCTCAAACTAACTGTGTAGCCCAGGCTGGCCTTGAACTCAAAGCAGTCTTTCTGCCTCTGCCTCCTGAGTACCAGGAGACTACAGGTGAACACCACCACATCCAGCCTAATCATAAAACTCTTAGACCTTTCCAGCCAGAAGGTCAGAAGGTCGTGTGTGTGTGTGTGTGTGTGTGTGTGTGTGTGTGTGTGTGTGTGTTTAGTTTATGAGATAGGATCTTGCTAAGTTGTTAGTCTGGCCTTGAACTTGCAACCCTCTTGGCCTTTGTCTCCAAAGTAGCTGAGATTTCAGGTGTGCACTAGTGACCTGGCTCAGCCACTCAGTCTTAACCTTTATTTTATTTTATGTTATCAGTTTTGTGAAGAAATAGTGAAATGTAGTTGCTGAACAGAAAAGCAACATTTTGCCTTTGTGTCTCACAAATGTGACAAATTTACAAAGAATTTAGGAGTGGGAACAAATAGTTGTAGCACTTTTTTTAAAAAATCAAGGCCAAGAGGTTTTTGTTTGAAAATAAGAATTATTTAAAGTATGTAGGTCTTATACTTAGTCAATTATAAATTAGGCCCTTATTTGGACAAGAAGATAACTCTACTAGAAACAATACAGATGTTTTATTTGTGTAATTTCTGAAAGAATAAAAAGATTTATCTGGAGGACCCACTGTGAAGATTATTTGTGAGGCTTTGGAACCCTCTGCTTGCCTTTTCTTCATCACTCTCATTCTGGTACTCTCCATGCTCGTGCTTATTCCCCTCATTTCAACTCATTCATGAAAGTGCACTACTTCTTCCTTGGTGTGTGAGCTGGGCAACTATTATGATGTCTCCCAGAGCAGTGTTGCTGTCTCTAGACGTTCCACAACACTCATGCGTAGAGCAGGCTTTCTGTCCTCTGGTCTTCAGATGATGGGATGAATTAGGAGGTGGGGGAATTTTCCAGCTTGTTGGTGGTCAGATTGTCAGCTGTTGTTTATAACATTTTCTAGTTCATGTGAGTAGCCTAAAATCTAAACCATTCCCATAATCATGTGCTGGGGGATGCTTTCTGAAACTTGAAGATGAGTCAGGCCTGGTGTTGACCAGCACTAATGGTAAAATCTTAAAGTGTGTTTGAATGCCCTCAGCCGCAGTAATAATGTCAGGTTGTTGTTCATTTGCACTGTGGATGGAGGGAAGGCGTTCTCACAGAAGTTTTCTTTTTCACTTTGAACATTATCAGCTGTGTTTTTGCTCTTAAGTTTAATAATAATATCCATAATTCATCTATTTTTTCTGTTTTCCTCAAAATAAACAATAAAAAAATACTCTCAGAGGGCTGGAGATTTAGCTCAGTGGTTCTGGAGCCTGTCTTGCAAGCGCAAGGTCCCGGGTTCAATCCCTGGTAACCACATACAACAGTGCTGAGCATGGTGACTCACACCTACCAGCGATCGGTACCATACACCACAGTGCTGGGCATGGTGGCTGTAATCTCAGCACCCAATCAGGAGGCAGAGGCAGGAATATTGCTGAGTTTGAGGCTGAGTTCAGGACCAGCCTGAACTACAAAGTGAGACCTTATCTCAAAAAACAAAAAAAAAGAAAACAACAACAACTCTCAGCTGAAAAATATTGGAACATTCAGCCCCCTTTCCTTATGGGTCAGAGGTCTGGGATCTAGCCTGCCCGACATGCTTGAGGTCCTGAGTTCAATTCCGCTGGTACCAAAAAAGAAAATCAAATCCTTATGGGTTATAGGTGCTTGGTAATGGAGAACATAGCCAATGAGGAGGGCAGAATGTGGTTGATTAGAATGGGGACGCTGCAGAGTCGCTCAGGTGTCCACATTTGTGGATTTCTGTTGCCTCCCCAGCATTAGGGCCCAAGTCTTTACTGCGTCACCCTGGGGTTGGCCTCCTTAATAGACAGGTGACACTCTAGGGGAAGGAACCGCCTAGACATTTGGCTCTAACACCTTATTTGATATGCTGCTCATGCTTAATTTTCCATAAGCTTATGTTTGTCATTTTGATTTTTCTCTTACAGATCTTTATCCCCATTTTGCAAGGCCTGGCTCTTGCTGCCAAAGAATGCTCCCTTGATAGTGACTACTTTAAATACCCACTCATGGTAAAACTTTTTTCTTTAACATAGTTAATAGATGTTTTTCTTTAAAAAATGTTTTTACTTGCATTTTTCTTTCAGGTCTGTGATGAACCTTATTTTCCAGTTGAAAACAAGGGGCCATGATACTGGCCAAATAAATTTGCTTGGCATCTGGAGAGGCGCCTGGGTAACATAGAAAACAGACTAGTCCCTGATCCTTCCCAGGCCTTGGACAGCAGTGGTGCACTATTAGCATGTACCTTATCCTACTGTGTCACTAACAAGGTTAATTATTGTCAGCCTTCTGATTTTGAACAATGAATGTGCCCTATATGGGTCAAATTTTGTCTTTTAAAAAAAAAATCAGCATTGCAAAGGACAAGGCAATATACTAAGAAAATACAGTTTATCTTTACTTCTTACGTTTGCATAGAAAATTTCAGGGTCATTCTCCTTCTCCATATACTTCCTCTGTGGGTTTTTGCTTGGGAAGTAGAGGAACTTAGCTCCTTCTGGCATGCAGATCCAGCATAAATAGCAGGTAGAACTTTTGACTGGCTTCTCATGGGACCTTGACTCTTGGGAAATACCAGACCCAAGATGAAACTAAGAGCTTCTATTCTGTTCTGAATTGCCTCTTTATAATTATGAGTAAAAATATTGTAGAATATTACTGAATAGTTTTCATTCTAGAACTAGGAAAGAAAAAGTGTCAAAACATAAAATCGGTTTACCTGAGGTTTAAATACAACCTGGTAAATTTTTACATTTTTTTTTAGTAGTGCATATTTGTCATACATAACAATCACATTCATTGTAGGGAATTTGTACCTGTGCACAATGTATCTGCTTTTTTTCCCCCCTTTCACTTCCCCTCCCTTGTACTCCCCGATTTACACTTGCCTTTTCCCCCCCATTTTTCCCATTCATTCTCTTTTTTCTTTTCCTTTCCTCCTCTCTCTTCTCTCTTCTCCCTTGTTCCCCTTCTTGTTTGAACATTTTCATCCAACTTCTCAATATTTATCCTCTGTTATGTCCTTTCTTTACCCTTCGGGTTTCTCACACAAGAAAAACGATATTTAAAATAGTGTGTCTGATTCATTCACTTAAGAATATCATCTTGATCTGTCCATTTTCCTACAAAATTATTCATTTATTTTTCTTTATGACAGAGTACTACATTATATATAAATGCCACTTTTTTTTTAATATTCACCTTTTGATAAGCAGATGGGCTGTTTCCAAGATTTAACTATTATAAGTTGTGCTGCCATAAACATGGATGTGCATGCTATCACTGTGATACTATGCTTTTAACTCTTTCTGGAAGATCTCCAGAAATGAATAGCTGGGTCAAATGAACCTCTAGTTTTAGTACTTTGAGGAATTTCCATACTGATTTCCACAGTGGTTACACCAGTTTATGCCCCACCAGCAATGGAGAAGGGCTTTGTTTCTCACTCTCTCATCAGAATGTCATTGGTTGATTTCTTAATGACGCTCCTTTCTGTGTTGTTTTAATTCCCATCTCGCGAATGATCAGTGATATAACACAGTACACTGAGGCCATGACTGAATTTACTTTATTTTACTACATTTGTCCTTTTTACTTACTTCACTGACATAATTGAATTTCACCATGAACTCAGTGCTCACTGGAGGATCTGCCTTGTGTCTGGCACTGGGGCACAAGCTTATATGACCAGGTATTATGAAAAGTGAAATCAGTACACAACAGCTAGATGATTAGGCTGAGAGAAATGCTGAGACAGAGGTAGACACAAAGGAGACATTTGTCATTATCTATTTTTGTGAAATGAGATCTTGCTATGTAGTTCAAGCTGGTCTTGAACTCATGAAGTAGCCCAGGCTGGCCTCCAACTTGCAGCAATCCTCCTGCCTCAGCCTCTTAAATGCTGAGACCACAGGCATGGACTATCATGCATGTTGATATTTGCCCATTTTAAAAAATCAGAATCATCGGGCCGGGGATATAGCTCAGTGGTTCTGGCGCCTGTCTTGCAAGCACAAGGGCCTGGGTTCAATTCCCCGTTAACCACATAACAGTACTGGGTATGGAGACTCACCCCAGCAGCAATCAGTACCACATACCACAGTGCCGGGCCTGGTGGCTCACGCCTGTAATCCCAGCACTCAGGAGGCAGAGGCAGGAGGATTGCTGTGAGTTTGAGGCTGAGCTCAGGGCCAGCCTGAACTACAAAGCGAGACCCTGTCTATTTAAAAAAAAAAAAAAATCAGAATCATCATAACACTACAGTCTAAAAAGGAATGTTTATGACTGGAAAATTAGAGCATGAGGTGAAAATTCTTCTAAAAATGATTTTGAGTGGATATATGCCAGAGTTCTTTGCACATGTTATTCGGGTTCCCAATAAAAATATGTTAATCCTTATGTTTTGTTCTGTCCATGGCAGACAGCACAGGAAGTAGCATAGTCTGATTGCAGAGAGTTCAGTAAGGAAATAGTTTAGTTAATACTAATCATTGCTATATTAGGTAAATATTTCTTCTGGAATTAATGGATTTTTGGTCATGGTTTGAATTAGCTTCATGTTTTAGTAGGGCACTCTTAGTGTCTGATGTCACCAGAATGTCCTTGGTGAAGAGATGAAGCTCAAATTGCAGAAGACAGCAAGTTTGGTTGGAACATTGATCGATTCTTGTCTAATAATGAGGGTACGGGGCTTGCTGTAGTGGGGCTAGCTGTGGGGGTTGTTGGCCCTCCAGGTCATGTGCACTGGAGTCATGTAGGGGGGTGTCTCTCATGCTGGGGTTTTTAAGACCTTCATGTGCAGTGGAGCCCATGAGGACTTGGGATGTCCACAGCTCCCTCAGCTTAAGTAACATCGACCTGAAAGCCTCCCTCGATGGTTAGCAACTTCCATAATAACTGTGTGTGAACCACAGAGAAAATTCAGTTTATGTTCAGCATTGTTTTTTTTTAATCACCATGGCAACATGAAATGGTCTCCATCCCTACAAACTGTTCTAATTGTCCAAAATGAGGAATGGTGTGGTGAAGGATGGTGTTGGATTTTTTACCAATACCAAGCTGTGCTTTTAAGTATGTTCTCGACTTGACAGCTTATTAAATGCCATATGGGCATGAATGGCCCTGTCAGGACTAGCCACCAGAAGTTCATGAAACACCCCTTGACATGAAAAGATGTAAAGTGAAAACTTGCCTTTTGTACATACATACACCTTTAAGCCCATGTACATGCACAAAAACATGTCTGGAAAGCTGTTCATCAAAATATTAGTCGAACTTATATTTGAGGATAAAGTCTGAGTGATTTTTACAACATACATATATTAGTGCAGTAAGGAGAAAAAAATCATAGAGCTATTAGTGTTGTTGAGAGAAGATACAGGTGTTCGTAGCAGTATTAAAGCCGCGTGAGATGAGATACATATAAGTGATTCTTTCTGATCTGTCTTCTAGGCATTGGGTGAACTGTGTGAAACCAAGTTTGGGAAGACACACCCTATGTGCAATTTGGTGAGTCTGTGGTCGTGCATGCACACAGTGTAAAGCAGGCATCGTCACACCAGAGCTGTTCCCTGAGTACCTCAGCGAAAGACCTCTGGCAGGAAATGAGGACAGGGCCGGTGGGAGTCATGACTGGGGAGCTCTCAGTTGTTAGATTGCTGTTGTATATGGTGTTTCCTGCAACAAACTTGTTTGCTTTCTTTTGATTTTTTTTTTAGAGGGGGGATCAGTATTGTACAGCTAGAATAACAAATCCTAGTTTATACTCAAATCCTTTGGGTGGTGTAAGAATGGTTCATTTCGACCAAACAGTATCCTGTGAAACTATAGGAGCTGGAGGGTTTCCTCTGTCTGAGGTGACAGAAAACCACCAGGGACCCTAATGGGGTTGCTTGTGTGTTGTGGAGTGGTGGCTGCCAGAGCTCCTTCTATTTCCCAGTGCTCACCTGCCTGTGCAGCATGTGACAGGTGTCTCCATATCTGCGCAGGTTGCCTCTCTGCCCTTGTGGCTACCGAAACCCTTAAGCCCTGGCTCCGGGCGCGAGCTGCAGAGACTCTCTTACCTGGGAGCTTTCTTTAGCTTCTCGGTCTTTGCTGAAGATGACGTGAGTAGTGCCCATTTGCCCTCATTGCTTTTTTGTTCAGGTCCCTTGGCTATGCATTGTGTGCTGATTGAATGTTTTCCTCCTCTCTCCAGATTAAAGTGGTTGAAAAATACTTCTCAGGGCCTGCCATTACCCTGGAGAACACTCGCGTGGTCAGCCAGTCCCTGCAGCACTACTTGGAGGTGGGAAGGGTAGGTGTTGAGGGATGAGACAGAAGCAGGGAATGGAAGAGGAGCTGTGGCTACGGAGCTCCTTCCATTCTATGGAGAGGCGGTTGCCTAGTTCACAATTGCGATTAAAGTGAGTTTAAAGCCAGGTGTGATGGCACATGCCTAAAATCCTAGTACTCGGGAGGCTGAAGCAGGAGGATCACCATGAGTTTGAGGCCAGCCTGAACTATCATAGTGAGACCCTGGTTCAACCCAACAACAACAAAAAATAAAAATAACAAAAAAATTGAGGTCGGTGGGGGACTTAGCTCAGCAGTGTAGCACCTCTCAGGCATTTTGATTCTTGGTACCCCGCACCCCCCCCAAAAAAATTAGTAAGTTGAGCTTTAAAGAAAGAAAGCTTGCTATGTATAAGGGATAGATGTCTTTTTAAAATTTTTGTTTTGCGGGCTGGGGATTTAGCTCAGTGGTTCCGATGCCTGTCTTGAAAGTGCAAGGGCCCAGGTTCGATCTGGTAACCACATACAATACTGGGCATGGAGACTCACGCTCAGCAGCAATCAGTACCACATACCACAGTGCTGGCTATGGTGGCTCTCGCCTGTAATCCCAGCACTCGGGAGGCAGAGGCTGGAGGATTGCTGTGATGTGAGTTTGAGGCTGATCTTAGGGCCAGCCCAAACTATAAAGTGAGACTCTGTCTCATATAAATTAAAGAATTTTTTTAAAAAATGGTTTTGTTATATGAAGAGCTCCAGGCCAGTGCTGTACCACAGGTTGCACCCAGCTCCCCAAACCTTGAGTAATAAGTCAGGGCTAAACTGTGCTGCCTGGGTAGCAGTCCTGGCCAGGGCGCTGCTCTCTCCGCACCCGGAGCAACCAGGCAGCAAAGATGAGTCATGTAAGGATTGAGAGCTGTGAATTGGCATACAGCCCCTCCCTGACCCGCTCATCCTAGGGGTACGTTACTCTGTCTTCAGTTCTGAATGCAGAAGCTCATCACAGCCTGTGTAATGAAGTGAGTTTTGATTATGGAGAGGAAGTAATGAAGGCCATTCACTAACCCCCAAACTCTGGCCTCCTCTGCTCTGCATCCACCTTGCTCTGGGCATTGTGACACCGACCATGCATGCAGACCCTCCATCCCCTGTGCAGCGTGAGAGGGGAAAATGGGGACCAACCGGCTGTTCTGGGAGAAAGGGATGAAATGAATAGTATTCAAAAGGAGGTTAATTTTTCTCTTTTAAAAATAACTGCAGCAAGAACTCTTCAAGATTCTGCATAGTATTTTGTTAAACGGTGAGACCCGAGAGGCAGCCCTCAGTTACATGGCAGCTGTCGTCAGTGCCAACATGAAGAAGGCACAGATGCAGGTGGGTCCCTGGGCCCTGCTTTTGTCGCCCTCTTCTGGGCTTGGCTATGGGATGCGGGGACATAGTATTAAACCAGACCAGCACTCTGGGTCAGAGAGTAGACATGTAAGTGAAATCCATAAATAAAATAAAGCAAAAAGAAGGACTTGGGAGTAACTGCACAGTGGTGAGTTTTGATTAGGGAGCAGGAAGGTCTCTCTGAGGTGGCATTTGAGCAGAGTCTTGATGATAGAGCCAACCTGAGAAAAGAGTGTAGGTTCCAATGTGCAAATAAGCAGCTGTTGTCTAAGCCCAGCACACAGGTCTGTGTGTAAGCTGTGGTGCACACCTATAATCCCAGCCCTCAGAAGGCTGAAGCAGGAGGATTACCACAAATTTGAGATCAACCTGGCCTCAATTGTAATTTCAAGGCCAGCCTGAGCTACATAGTGAGACATTGTCTCAAAAAATAAAAGAAAAAAGCAGACATCCTTCCTAGATTATTAATAAATAATAAATTATATGACATTTAGAAACAAAATAATAGTAATGTGTGGAGGAATTCATACACATAATGATTTCTGAATGTGTTTCCTCAAAATGGGAGTAGATAGTTACCAAGATGTGCCTCAGTTTCCCCATCTGCTAACTGGGGCTAATATTAACACCTAACCTGTGGCGTTATTGTAAGTGAACCTGTTGCGTTGTGTTGGACACTTGCTCACTAGGTGCTGTAACTCTAGAATTGTTGGACCATTGTTACAGAGCTGCATGGAAGCTGTCGGCGAATGAAGTGTGTCACACACTAAGAAACAGCACTGGTTGTACTGTCTTATTTTTTGCATTACTGGGAGTCAAACCCACATCTTGGGCAAACACTTTCCCACAGATCTGTATCCCTAGCTCAGTTCTGATGTTTTGTCAGGGAAATAAAGAAGAGAAAGGAAGCGGCACTTTTGTATTTCTTCTTAGTAATACAGTTGCTTTATGGCCAATCACTTAAGTTCTCTGGACCTATATTCCTTTCTCTAAAATATGGCTAGTACATGGCTGATGGTCAGTCTTCCCTTGGAAGTTCAGCAAGTGACTATATGAAGCCTTTCACATAGAGAATACTCCCTGTCAGTGCCTGCTGATAGAGCAGCTCTGTGACGGTGTTTCGCTCATTGACTTCAGAATGTGTGAATGGTCAGCGTATGAATGGTCAGTCTGCTCCCATATGCAGTTGTCTCAAAATGTCTAAAATCATTGCTTTGAATTTTGTTATATTTCATAGACAGACGATCGGTTGGTATCTACAGATGGATTTATGCTGAATTTCCTCTGGGTACTGCAGCAACTAAGTACAAAGATCAAGTTGGAAACAGTTGACCCCACGTATATATTCCACCCACGCTGTCGGATCACGCTGCCCAATGACGAGACACGCGTGAATGCGACCATGGAGGACGTGAGCGAATGGCTGGCTGAGCTCTGTGAGTAATGCGGGCTGCTGGGATGGGTGTGGTGCCTCTCCAGAGCACCATTGTGGGTCTGACACACAATAAATTTACCCAGGGAAGTATTCTTGTTTAGACTCTCCAAAACTGAAGGGTATGTGGAGTACATCAGTGGACACACTGTTCTGAATTTTTTTAAAAAAGAATGGGTTTTATGTATAGTCACCAATTACAGTTCTTATGAAAGATTTTACAGATGTTGATGAACAGATGGTTTGAAAATACTATTTGGAAGTTCTCCGAAGTATAAAACATTATTTAAGGACAGACAAATCCCTGTGGCATTTGTTTCTCAGGTATCATGAGGTTACTCATTGAATAGGATGAATCTGCACCCTGCTGTGGCGGCCTCATAGCCAGATGTAAGGTGCTGGGCATGGAGCATCCCATAAACAGGAGGGCCAGCCTCGGGCCAGCATTCTGAGAGTGCTGGTGTAATCCTGAAGTCAGTCTGTAGACTTCTGAAACCTAAAAGCACCCAGGGGTGCAAGGTTTATTTTCTAAAACAAGATAAAGAAAATCCAGCGGAAGGGTTAGCCTAGCTGTGAAGACAGAGAAATTTGTTACTTAAGGAAAGAACATTCCATTAGAGTTAATACATATGTATGTTTTAAATATGTAAGTATACCGTTTAGAGAGTAAGAAAAATAAATATGTAAGATAAATAAAATAAGGAGAAATACATATTGCATGCTTGATAAAGGTATACTGTATGACGTAGAGCTGTTACTGACTAGGGCCAGACTGAATTCTCATAGCAGGCAGTTTTCTCTGGCATGGGCAAAAAATGTGGTCAATACTATGTATGTCCCAAGAAGTAAAATATACCTGGGGGTAAAGAGTATTTACAGTAGGAGTTGTACAAACTGAAAGAAATTCAAGTTATTATTAGACATCTATAAATTAGCCAAAATGAAAGTGATTTCATAAAACCTGTGGCCGGTGAGCACAGCAGGCTGTTGGGATCATTGAAAACTCTAAAAAATTCTCTACCACTACAGAGTGTAAGTTTGTGAAGAAATAGGTGCCATTACATCAATTTGTTTATTCTAATGAATCTTGGGGATTCATAGCAAAATTTATTGCAGCAAAAGGGGAGCTGCTTAAATAGGTTTCTTACGAGGGTTGTTTTTGTTTGTCTTGCTTTTTGAGACAGAGTCTCACTATGTAGTTTAGACTTAAATTCTCAGTGTTCCTCCTGCTCCAGGCTCCAGTGCTGGGATTATTGGTGTGCATCACCGCACCCAGGTATGCGTTGGGTTTTTTTTTGTTTTGTTTTATTTTGTTTTGCCCTGGGGATCAAACTCAAGACCTTGCACTTGCTAGTAATGCACTGGAACCCCTGAGCTAGATCCTTGGCATGTGGATTGGTTTTTGAGACAGGTTATCACTGGTTCTTCTAGGCTGGTCTAGAACTCTGGGTTCAAGCAGTCCTCCCCCTCATTGTCTCAAGTAGCTGGGACCTCACCCCACACTAGCAGTCTTGGGTGGACATAAGGAATAACTTCGGATGTTCTTCATCAGTTAGCACAACTGTGGTCAGCTATAGTTAATTGGATTTCAAGATAGCTAGAGAGAAGATTTTTAATCACACAAAACAGTTACATGCTTGAGGTGTTCAGCATACCAGTCATCTTGATCTGATCAAGGTACATCAGATGCCTGTTGTGAAACAAATCACCACACCCCATAAATCACACAGTTATTTTCTATTAGCTAAAAACAAAATAAAAATGCATAGTACTATTATCAGTACTACTCATTATCAATAATTCTGCTGTTTAAAGTATATTCCCAAAGCTGGGGGGCAAGAAAGTAATTTTTGTTTATAACTCCTCCCATTCTTTAGTCTCTTTTTGGTTTTTTGTTTTTTTTGTTTTTTTTGTTTTCTTTTTGAGTCAGGGTCTGGCTTTGTACTTCAGGCTGGCCCTGAGCTCAGCCTCATACTCACAGCAATCCTCCTGCCTCTGCCTCCCAAGTGCTGGGATTACAGGCATGAGCCACCACACCTGGCACTATGGTATGTGGTACTGATAGCTGCTGGGTGTGAATCTCCACACCCAGTATTGTATGTGGAACCTGGGTCCTTTCGCTTGCAAGCCAAGCACCAGAATCACTGAGTTAAATCCCCAGCCCTCATTTTGGTTTTTTGAGACAGGCTGTTGCTATGTGGTTTAGGCTGGCCATGTAGCATAGGCTGAACTCAAACTCACAGCAGTCTTCTGCCCCAGCCTCCCAAGTGCACCACCACACCCAGTCTTGTCTGTTATTTGTAATAGAGAAATTAGTAATGATGCAGGTATAGAGAAATAGCTCTGGAATCAATAGCTCGTTAATATATTTCCATTTGGAGAGGTAAACAATAATTGTGTACTGAAAAATGGGAGTGGTTTTATAATTGCATCATGATATAATGGTAAAGACCAGCGACCAGTGACCAGATCTATGTAGATGTCTGATCAAAAGGGACAGGAGATGTCACAAACGGAGCTCACAGCGATTGAGTTGTCCACAGCATCAACTAAGTCTGTCATTGTACAGAGTATCTTTAACTCATTCTCCACTGCTGTTGTGTAGCCAGGTGGCTCTGATATGAATTCCATGGCTCAGTGCTAAAGAGCAAACCACTAGGGGTTCAAGGCAGTGAGTACTCAAACTTCTGGAGATGTGGAGTGTGATTTCGCTACCGAACTGAGCTTTCACTGGTTGAGACTCATAGGAGATTTTATCTGGGAACCATGTTCTCTCTCCCAGATGGAGATCAGCCTCCGTTCTCTGAGCCCAAGTTCCCCACTGAGTGCTTCTTCCTCACACTGCACGCTCATCACCTCTCCATCCTGCCAAGCTGCCGCCGCTATATCCGAAGGCTCCGTGCCATCCGGGAACTCAACAGGTGGGTGCTGTACTTGCTGCACCTGAGGCATGGGTATTGGGTGTGCATGTGGGCGGTGTGCCTTAGCCTCCACACCTGGGCTCTCAGTTGTCCAGGAGCTCTCACCTGGCAAGGACCCAAGGGTTCTGAGCCCTCACTGCTCTTCTCCATTGTCCGTGCTAAGTTTTCCTTTGGGTGTGGTGCCTCTTACCAGGAAGTACTTGTTTTTTCTTTTAGGCTGTAATGGAAGGTTAAAGCTAGGAGCATTATACCACTGAGATCTATTCACAGCCTTGTTTGACTATTTTACTTTGCGACAGGGTCCACTAAGTTACCCAGGGGCCCATGAACTTGTGATCCTTCCACCTTAGCCTCCCTGAGTACTGGAATTCTGTGCTGTGTCCACTGAGCTTGGCTTCAGGTGGCACTTTTAAGAGTCCCTTGGCTTCTAGCTGTTCCCCTCTGTAGACTGTGAAGCAGGACAGTGAACCCTAGAGTTCAGCCTAACATACAGAATTCTAACATACAAAAATCTTGGGTTACTGAAATTTTAGTTTTAACATATGACCCAAGTCTTGAGTTACAACCTGAATGCCAGCTGCTTGTGCTTTGAGATGGTCTCAGATACAGATTCAACACTTACAGAATTCAAGAAAGAACATGACAGTGTCCTTTTCTCTGTGGGGTTAAGTGAGAAACCTGGGCTAAGTTTTGCCTGGAAGAAAGTGTGGCCTAAAATTATATGAGAGACTTGAAGGCTGTGTAGAGTATCCTGAACCTTCAACAATCAACTTGAGTTACAAGTCTTCACAATGAAGTGAATTTGTAAGTTAAGGGTCCACTGTAATTGTATTTCCCTGATCAGGGTTGTTTATTTCTGCCAGCTGGTGATCCCCCTTCAGACCTGTTATCCTGTGACCTACAGAGTCCAGGTGGCAAGGTAGTAGCCTTGGTTCCCAACCACCTCGCACCACTGTTCTTCATCCATGTATTTCTTCCTGTGCATTGACACTTCCGGCCAAATGGAAGTCACTGGAGTGTGGAAGCAAACATCTTTTGAACATTTGGTTAATAACAGGGAAATCACTTCCTTTCTTTGGTCCACTCTGGCTGTGAGACAAACTGTGTCATATTTACACTTCAAATTACTTATTAATTATTATATTTACTCTAGATTCTTTCAGGGTTTTTCTCTCTAAAAACAATCATGTTGTCTATAAATGATAGGCTTTTGTTTTCTCTTTTCTCCATTCTAATACTTTGATGCTTGAGCTCACTGGGTATAATTTCTAGTACAGTGTTGAATAGAAATACAGGGAATACTGCACCCCCTTTATCCTCAGGATATTTTAATGAAGTACAGCGTATGGCCACACATGGTGGTGCACCCCAGAATCCCAGCAGGTGGGAGGGCTGGCTGGACTACATAGAGGGTCCCTGCTGAGAAACACCAAGATAAATGCATGTAAGTCATGAATTAGACACACTGTAGTCAAGAGATACAAGAGTGATCTCTCTCTCAAAACAGCACACTGGCTATCCTGACCATGACTAACCATAGGTAACTGAGACTGTGGTTAGGGAGCTACTTGGAACCTTGACATTTGTCTTGTCCAGTGGGGTACGGAAAGAATTTTTATATCCTCTAATGTCATACTATGGAAAATCTTATCTACTGAGATCATAGACTTTTTTTTAAATGTAATTGAATTGCATCAGTTGTTATTTCTGATATTAAATCTATTTTTCTTTCCTGAAATAGTCAATTTTTATATTATTATTTTTATATCATTGGATATTCAATTTGCTAATATTCTTTTAGGATTTTTGAGTCTGTTCAAAAGAAAGATTGGCTTATAATTTTCATTTCTTTTGAAGTTCTTAGATTTTTGCCTCATAGAAGAAACTGAGAAGTGTTCTTTTATTAAAAATATTTTCCAGGGGCCGGGGAGTTAGCTCAGTGGTTCCGGCACCTGTCTTGCAAGCGCAAGGGCCTGGGTTTGATTCCCCGGTAACCACATAACAATACTGGGTGTGGAGACCCACACCCAGCAGCAACCAGTGCCACATACCACAGTGCCGGGCGTGGTGGCTCACGCCTGTAATCCCAGCACTCGGGAGGCAGAGGCAGGAGGATTGCTGTGATGTGAGTTTGAGGCTGAGCTCAGGGCCAGCCTGAACCACAAAGCGAGACCCTTTCTCAAAAAACCTAAAAAAAAAAAAGAAAAAGAAAAAAAAAATATTTTCCAGATGAGTTCACTATACTCTGTATGGGTTATGTTATTTTTTTTGGAGACAGGATCTCTCTCGCTTTGTAGTTCAGGCTGGACCTGAGCTCAGCCTCAATCTCACATCACAGCAATCCTCCTGCCTCCTCCTCCTGAGTGCTGGGATGACAGGCGTGAGCCACCACGCCCGGCACTGTGGTATTTGGTTCTGATTGCTGCTGGGCGAGAGTCTCCAGGCCCAGTATTGTGTGTGGTTAACCGGGATCGAACCTGGGTCCTTCTGCTTGTAAGACAAGCACTGGAACCACTGAGCTAAATCCCTGGCCCCCAGGTTATGTTATTTTTTTAACTGAATGAATGTATTTAGTAATGAAACTGTCAGGGGTTAGGTTTTCCACTAAGACAAATTTTAATTATAGATTTTATTCAATTAATGATTACTTTGGTTTTCTTTTTTTTGTTGTTAGTTTTCCCATATGCGTGGTTTCAAACTTTTGAGGTATAAAGTTATTCATATTGTCTTTTCTTTTTATCTTTTTTGTTTTGAGACAGCATCTCACTTTTGTAGTTCAGCCTGTCCCTGAGCTCACTATGTGTAGCCCGGGCAAGCCTCAAACTCACAGCAATCCTCCTACCGCTGCTTCCCAAGTGCTGGGATTACAGGAGTGAGCCACCATGCCTGGCATTGTGGTGTGTGGTACTGATTGCTGATAAGCATGAGTCACTAAGCCCGGCATTGTGGTATGTGGTTACCAGGGATGGAAACTCAGCCCTTACAAGTGCTGGAACTACTGAGCTAAATCCCTGCCTCTCTTTTTATCATTTTAATGTACGTAGGATCTTTAAAATTGACTTCTTTTCATTTTAAGTATTAATCATCTAAAATTGATTTCTTTTCATTTTAGGTATGTTTTTGTTGTTTCTTGAGTTGCCTCTTGAGGTGGACCCTTAAATCATTCTTTTTCAGCCCTTTCTTTTGTGTGCATGTTAGACATTAGCTTCATCTCTCATTTTTGGTATATCATATCTTACTTAGGTCAAAACATTTTCTTTTGTTTTTGATTTTTCCAAGATAAATTCTGGCTGTGTAGTTTAGGCTGGCTTTGAACTCAACATGTAGCCCAAGCTGGCCTCAAACTCACAGCAATCCTCTTGCCTCAGCCTCCTGAGTACTGGGATTATAGGTGTGAGCCACCACACCCGGCACTGTGGTATGTGGTACTGATTGCTGCTGGGTGTGAGTCTCCACACCCAGTATTGTTATGTGGTTACCGGGGAATCGAACCCTGGCCCTTGTGCTTGCAAGACAGGCGCTGGAACCATGGAGCTAAATCCCCGGCCCTGCCTGCTTCTCTTTGTAACTGATTTCTAGCTAAATTCCATCATGGTCAGAGAATTTGTTCTATGCATTTTGTATCCTTTGAAATTTATCGAGACTTGCCTGACATTTACCTTCATAGACCTGAAAAAAATGTGCTCTCAGTGTTTTTGTTTTTATTTTTTTTAATTTTGAATCTTTATTGGTACATTATATATTCATATCATGATCACACTCAACATTGAGAATTTGTACCAGTATATGACACAACTTAATTCTCGTTTTATTCCCACTCCCCTACCTACTCCACAACCCCCCCATATACATAAGCTTTGTTTCCTTGCTTTTATTACCATCATATTATTTTCCCCCTTGTTACCCCTGTACCCCATTTCCTTTTTGATATTTTCTACTTCACACTATCTACTATAGATTCTAGAACTCACTTACATTTTCATTTTCTCATATCCAAGAAAAGATACAATATTTATACATCTGTGACCTATTTATTTTGCTTATGAGTATGTCCTGAAAGTACGTCTGTCTATTAGAGTATAAATGACTCAGTCTTATCATTTTTTATGGCAGAATAATACTGCATTCTATAAAAGAACCACATTTTCTTTATCCAGTCTCTAGTTGATGGGCATTTGAGTTGTTTCCAAGATTTAGCTATCACAGACTGAGCTGCTATGATCATAGGTGCACATATGTCACTGTGATATGAATTTTCTAATTCTTTCATGTATATCTCTAATAGGGGAATAGCGGGGTCAAATGGGACCTCTAATCCTTTTTTTTTTGAGGAATCACCACACTGATCTCCACAGTGATTATACGAGTCTACACTCCCACCAACAGTGGAGAAGGGTTTCTTTTTCTCTGCAGCCTTGCCAACATTTGTTGCTAGCTAATTCTGAGAACACAGCCATTCTTTGTGGAGAGAGATGAACTCTCGTATTGTTTTCATCTGTATCTCTGTAATGAATGACCAGTTGATGTTGTTGATTACAGTGCCCAGATGTGTCATTTAGCCCTCGTGTATTAACCTATCTTTCAAATTTTCCTTATCTCTGCTCCTGTTATCATCATGTAAACCCAGTGATCAAACTAAGGCTTGGATTTGTGTCTTCCATCTCAGGTGGCTGATCCTGTTGAGATCCTGCCACCACCACCCCACCCTGACCAGCCAGTTCCCGAGTCCCCACCTGTTGGTGGGACAGAGCTGCTGTGCTTTGCAGAGGCGGTGTGTACTCTGCACGTTCGTGTCTGTCCACACTGTTAGCACAAGTGCCATCTAGGACACAGTAGGCCGCCCGTTGGGTATCAGGGCAGGTTTTCTGAAGAGATCATGTAAGTGTACACTTCCATTCCAAGCTCCTAAAGTATTTAGTTCCTTCCTGCCAGTTGTATCAAGTTGTAACTCAGCTCCTTCCGCGGTAGGAGACTTTCAGGTTCAGATCTCATGGGGTTGTCTGGGCCCAGTCAGAACCTTGTCCATGTCCCAGGATCGTATCGGATCCAGAGCCCCCCGTAGGTGTGATCCTGAGTCAGCAGAGCCCCTCCTCCCTGTGAAGAGTCCTAGAACCTGTTTCCACCAGTGACCCTGGACACACCCCACATTTCTCACGGAACACAGGTGGTGGGTAGAATAAGAACCCCCCAATGAGGCTTATTTACTGGTCCCTTGGTCCAGTGATGATATCACCAGGGATAGTTAAGGGACTTCACAGGTGTGGTTGCAGTAAGCATCTTGAGACGGGCGATTGCTGTGGACCAACCTGAGTGGTTCAGACATCGCAGGACTGTTCATAAGGAAGCAGGACCCTGAGTGACTTGGGTCATAAGCCAGGGGATGCCGGTAGCCTTGAAGGTTGGAGAAGATAAAGAAACATCTACCCTGTTGCCTCCAGAAGCATCTCTGCTGACCCATTTTAAGGCCCCCCCCTTTTTTTCTGTTTTTAATACTGAGAATTGAACCCAGAGCCCTCTCACTGAGCTATGTCCATGGCTCTTTTTTAAAATTACTAATCACTGTTATTTTAAATTTTGAGAGACAGTGTCATTATAAGTTGTGCATGTTGTGTTTGAACCTAGATCCTTCTGCCTCAGCCTTCCAGGAAACTAGGATATAGGCCTGTGGTCCTAGGGCTGGCTTCATTTTAGATTTCCAAGCATAATAGTTCTAAAACAATAATTGTGTTGTTTCTTATAACTTGTTATAACAGCAACAGAAGACCCATGTAACATATTAGCAGATCTGGCTGTCTTTTTTCCCTTCTGCTTCTGTAAGGCATCCCAGGGCAGCCCCTGATCCGGCTGGTTGTTGTCCTGGGGTTGAGCCTAAGGGAAATCAGTGTCACCTTGTAAGGTGGCTGCCCCAGCTGAGAGCATTATAGCACCCAGGTGGGTGCAGCACACTCAGAGCAATCTCATTCCCCAGACTCCCCTACTTTATTCTTGGGGATCCTGTCTCCAGGCCAGCCTCAGTTAGGAGACCCAGGAGGTCAGGAAGCCCGACTGCATTACATCTGGTAAGTTGTAGGCTACAAGCCTGCTTCTTTCCAGTAGCCTTAGAAACTCCTTGGTTCATCGACTTTTTTAGGAGCTGACAATCGGAAACCTTAGTCTGTGGTTTTCTTGTTGTAAGCTTTCCAGCACAGTTGGAAGTAGCCATTCTGCCTCTTTATTCCCATTGAGTCCCCAAAGGGTCCTGGACCAGCAGGGTTCCATCTTCTGGTCAGAACTGAGTCTTCACCACTTTCACACCAGCCTTGTGTAGACCTGGCTCCAGAGCCCAGTTTTCTTGGTCCTCTTAGCTGTCATTACGTCGGGTACAGAGTGTCATGGTGTTAGAGTCCTGCAGGTCTGCCGCAAATCATGACCACCGTGGTGACTGAGGGGCTGGTGTGGCTCAGCAGTAGACATGTGCTTAGATGTGCAAGGCCCTGGGTTCCATCCCTGCCACAAAAATAAATAAACTCCAACTAAGGACCTCAGTGACTTAAAACCACACACACTGTCATCTTACAGGTTTGTCACTTGGAAGTCCTGACTCTCCAAGGCACTGTGGGGAGCATGTGGCTCCTCGCATGCTCTCTCTGGCCTGTGGCCCCTGTGCACCGTATTAAGGCCAGTGTCGTTGCATCTCCAAACCTCCTCCTCTCTGACCTCTGCTTCTGATGTGTCGCCTTCTGTCACTTTTCTCAGCAGGACCGTGTGTTGGCATTGGGCGGGCACCTGAACGGAATAGGTTAGGCTCCCCACTCAACCCTTGGGCCCTTCATCATGGTACCAGCTTCTCAGTCACGCTCCCCCGGATCCATCCAGCCACTCAGCTGTGACATCTTTGCAGGGCAGTTCTCCATCTACCACATTACTATGTCAGTTGTACACAAAAGAATCCAAATGCATGGGATCATCAGAAAGGGCTGTGTCAGGGTGCAGATCACTGGGATGGCCAGGAAAGGAGACTCCTAGAGATACTTAAGAGCTGCTTCAGGGCTGAGCCTAACCATGGAGCCAATTACCCTCTGCCACTCTGCTCCCCAAAAAATAATGTGACCACTTTGTCCTTCTGTCTCCCTGGTGGCAGCAAGGCTGTACAGAAAGGGGTAGACTTTTGGGGAATGCAGCCTTCAGGGATTTAGCAGCCTCTCGTCTACACAGTCCCTAGAGGAGGGGGTGAAATCCTGTTAATGAGCCGCTCTTCAAAATAGGCAGCATGTTCGGTGACAGGGGAAGACATTCCCTTACTGACAAGTGACGTTTGACCACATCCTGGCTGCAACTGAAGGAACAAATCTGAGCAAAGAACCATTGTAAAGACAAGAGGAGGGGTCGTGAAAACCACAGCCTTTGGCTTTGATGACCACACAGGCATGGTGATCTGAGTTTTCATGAGATTTCCTTTTCCTCTCTCAGGAAAATGAGGGAACAGTGTACTTTCTTCTAAAAAAGGACAATAACATTTCAGCAAATCCAACATTAACAACTTTAAGGAGCATTGTTATTTTAGGAACCAGTAAAAAAGAAAAATGCTAACAATTAAATCGTAGCTTGCCTTTGGTTGTAAGATGTCCTTTGATTTTTTTTTTAATTGAAGTCTTTATTGGTACATTATATATACACATCACAATGGCACTCAACATTGGGACTTTGTACCAATACATGACACGACTTAATTCTCATTTTTACCCATTTCCCTACCTGTCCTACCACCCCCACCCCTGTATACATACATGCCTTCTTTTTTTAAAATTTTTTATAAGATTATATTTTCTCTTTCCCTTCATTACTTTCTCTTACCCCTTTCCCTTTGAATATTTTCTATTTCATAAAATCTGTCATACATTCTAGAGCCCATTAACATTTTCAGATTCTCATACTAGAGAAAAGATATGGTATTTACATATCTGTGACCTATTTATTTCACTTATGAGTGTGTCCTCAAGATATATATATATATATTTTTTTTAGATTTTTTGAGACAGGGTCGCGCTTTGTGGTTCAGGCTGGCCCCGAGCTCAGCCTCACACTCACTTCACAGCTATCCTCCTGCCTCTGCCTCCGGAGTGCTGGTATTACAGGCGTGAGCCACCACACCCGGCACTGTGGTATGGGGTACTGGTTGCTGCTGGGCGTGAGTCTCCACACCCAGTGTTGTATGTGGTTACCTGGGAATCAAGCCCGGGCCCTTGCGCTTACAAGACAGGCGCCAGAACCACTGAGCTAACTCCCCGGCCCCTGTGTCCTCAAGGTATTTGAGTATAGGATGTCCCTTGATTTTGAAGATACATGTGGCAACAGTGAATAGTCTAAGTGAATAGGTAAGATAGAGCTGAGGGGGTGTTTTCTTTCATTTAACTGTTAACCTTTGATTTCAGAACTGTGGAAGATCTGAAAAATAATGAAAGCCAGTGGAAAGATTCCCCACTGGCAACCAGACACCGCGAGATGCTGAAGCGCTGTAAAACTCAGCTTAAGGTTTGTACAGCTCATGGAATCATTATGGACCGGCCTGTAGCAATAATTTGTCTTCTAGAATATGGGGCTGGAAGGAGCAGTCAGTGTCCTGACTTTTTCTTCATTCTCCCTTCCCTCAAGAAAAAACAGGACATATTTAAACTTGTCGATACCTCAAGTGCACCTCCATGTAATTATTTAAGTCTCAGCACAGAATGTGCACATGGTTATGCAGTGACAGCACGAGTTCTTTGTGGGTTTTCTCACCTCTGGTTTCATGTCACCACTCTCGGCTCACCTTGTGCAAAAATCCTCCCTACCCAGTGCCCTCTGACCCACAGCCCACCACACACACATGTTCTGGACACCAGGCCTGCAGTCCCACGATACCTGCCAAGATGGATCATGGTAATGGAATGAAAGATCTCTTTCTGTTGCCCCATTCTCTGTTTTTAATTGAAAACGATCCATCCCACAGAATTTAATGATAGCTGGAAATTTTCCTACTTATGAGACAGCTAAAAACAGACACTGGCTTACCTTGTATGAGGAACAACATTTTTCGCATGTTTGTGTTTAAGTGACAATGCTGAAGATGAGCTGGATTAATAGAATGAACTGGGAAAATTGCCTGTCTGACAGTTAAGATTTCAGTTTTGCATTGAAGGTTAAGATATCAATTTTGCATTTGCTCATAAGCAAATACTTGAAGGTACAAAATAAACCAGCGATCTAGAGACCCTATGAATTACACAGATATTTTCCCAGGTCTCTGAACTGTCACATTTTATGTCCATGTGTGTGTGCATGTGTGTTTTACCCTCAGCCCTCCAAGGCACAGAGTGCATCCTTGGTGGACAGGCCTTGTGACTGTCTGAGGGCAGCTCGTTAGTGGTGGTGCTAAATTCGAACGCAGATTTGTCTGGCTTTTTTCCACTAACTGTCCTGACACTTAGAGGGCCTCCCTGCCAATCCTACCCCCAACCGAGTTATTGAAGTGTAACTATAACAACTAACCTTCTTGAGCACTAACTGTGTGCTAGACTCTGTGCTCAGTGGTTTGCATGGCATACCTTTTGTTTTCCTTAGGAAGTAGTTCTTGACACAACCAGCATCTGGTTGCTAGTTAGAGAGAAGGTTCTAGAAGCTCTAGCACTAGACTTCCCATCTCCTGGTCCCCTTCCCTGCCCAGTCACGCTGTGGGGCCTCAGCTCCTGACTAATCTATGGGTGGGGGCACACCTACTTCCACAGAAACTGGTACGGTGCAAGGCCTGTGCTGACGCTGGCTTACTTGACGAGAGCTTCCTGAGAAGATGTCTGAATTTTTATGGCCTTCTCATTCAGCTGCTGCTCCGCATCCTGGACCCTGCATATCCCGAGTGAGTGTGCTCTTTCCTCTTTGCTGCATCTCTATTGTCTGGGCTGTGTTGTCATGGTCGTTCGTTGGAGTCAGTAACTAAAACTGAAACCCCAACTTGATCCAGGACTCAGTTTCCCGATTTTGTTGGTAGAGCCCATGAAGTGTCGTACATTTCCCTCATGATCATTTGTGTCACAGGAAGATGCCAGTGCCTATTTTTTGTTTGTTTGGGTTTTTATGTTTGAGACAGGGTCTTGCTTTTGTAGTTCAAGCTGGCCCTGAGCTCAGCCTTGAACTCATAGCAATCCTCTTGCCTTTGCTTCCGAGTGCTGGGACTACAGGCATGAGCCACCATGCCTGGCACTGTGGGATGTGGTACTGATTGCTGGTGAGTCTTAACGCCCAGCACTGTTGCATGTGGTTACCCAGGCATTGAACCTGGGCCCCTGTGCTTGCAAGGCAGGTGCCAAAACCACTGAGCTAAGTCCCCTGCCCATCAGTGCCTATTTTTTAAGCTTCAACATAGCATTTAAAAAAAAAAATCCTAGAAAATCTTTGATGGAAAGGGAAATCAATAAATGGGAAGCTAAATGCTGGAGACAACAGAATTCGAGGCCATTATAGGCCCTGGGTCCAGCAGAATGCCCAAGTATTTATCAAATTCTGAGTGAGTTAAGGACACTCAGTCACTTTGTCATCACCTGGACATCTCCAACCAGCCAGTTTTGTTTGATTTATTTCTGGTTATTAGGAAGTCTATAGATTGGGTGTGATGGTGTGTACCTGTGATCCCAGTATCTGGGAGGCTGAGGCAGGAGAATCGCCACAAATTCAAGGCCAAGCTGTCTATAATAGTGAATTTGAGGCCAGACTGAACTGTGTAGTGGAAACTAGCATCAAAGAAGCAAACTAAGGCCAGGGATTTAACTCAGTGGTTCCAGCACCTGCCTTGCAAGTGCGAGTTCCTGGGTTCAATCCCCGGTAACCACATATAACAGGGCCAGGCATAGTGGCTCACGCCTGTAATCCCAGTACTTGGGAGGCAGAGGCAGGAAGATTGCTGAGTTCAAGACTGAGTTCAGGACCAGCCTGAACTATAAAGCAAGACTGTCTCAAAAAAATAAAATATAGGGCCGGGGATTTAGCTCAATGGTTCTGGTGCCTGTCTTGCAAGCTCAAGGACCTGGATTCGATCCCCAGTAACCACATACCTATACTGGGTGTGGAGACTCACACCCAGCAGCAACCAGTACCATGTACCACAGTGCTGGGCATGGTGGCTCACGCCTGTAATCCCAGCACTTGGGAGGCATTGGCAGGAAGATTGCTGTGATGAGTTTGAGGCTGAGCTCAGGGCCAGCCTGAACTCCAAAGCGAGACCCTGTCTCAAAAAACCTAAAATAAATAAATAAATAAATTTAAAAAAAAAAATATATATATATATATAATATAATAAAAGGAGCAAACTAAATAAAAGGAAGGTAACACAAAATGACCAAATGTAGACTTTAATTTCCTCCCACATTTGTGTTTATTTTAGTAAGAAAGGAAGACTAGATAAGTATTTCACACACACTGTAGCAGACCCACTGTTTTGTTATTTTCTGTTCATCTCTGAACAAGAATTTTTAAATCATTTCTGATTGTGGTTTCTTTCCCTTACATTTTTTATATAGGTGTTTTATAGAATGAGAGCTGGTTTTTAATCTAATGATAGCATAGTACTCTTTGTGATATGATATGCCATGATTTCATTTTGTAAATTGTGGTTTTTTTTCTCTTTGACAGTGTAACACTGCCTTTGAGTTCAGATGTCCCCAAGGTATTTGCAGCATTGCCAGAGTTTTATGTAGAAGATGTTGCTGAATTTTTATTTTTTATTGTACAGTAAGTACCTCTGACATATACTTTGATATCTTCTTGTATATCATGCATACATGCTGTTAGGAACTGTGTTGCAAAGCTGCATGTTATATACTGTTTTTAACCGAGTGCTGCCCAGAGAGCAAACCTGCTTGTGGCCTCAGGACCAATCCAGCAGCACCTCAGAACACAGCAGGCTTAACTTGCAGCTGCTGGCATATTCTACAAAGGCCAGGTTGAATTTCTGGCAATTCAGCATGTGTTCTGAGAAGCAGAAGGAGCATACTTCAAATAAACATCCCAAGGAAATACTCGGAAGCCAGAAATACCCACGTCTGTGTTTCATACCAAAATTTGTCTCTGGTAAATTTGAAGAAACATACAAAGAAATGGTTTGATCTTATAATTGGTATTTGAGATCTTCTTTTCCCCAATTTTAAAAATTCTTCTTGATTTATAAAACTCTCATTTCAAGGGCTGAGGGTATAGCTCACTGCTGGACCACTTGCCTCACATACCAGAGTCCTTGGGTTTGATCCTAGCACTATAAAGCAAAGTTTCACATCATATCTTTCAATGCAGTAGGCTAGAAGAATTCAAATCGTAACCCCTTGTCATCATGATGTCACCATTACAGTCATGCCGGCTAGGGAAGAAAGTGCTATCTGAAGTCAATTTTAAAAGTGGTTGTAAATTCAGGGTCACAAATTATAAATTGTAAACGTTTGCTAACAAACGACAGAAAAATACAAAGTTAGTATGATTTTTAAATAAAAGCCCAAATTAAAATGGAGCAAATTTGTTGCCATCTTAAAAGCTGCTGCAGCACAAACCCTAATCTGCAATGCATGTGCATTTCAAATTGTGAGAAATGCAGAGGATGATGAGAAATTCTAATTTATTTGTTGAATGAAAACCAGCCTTGGAATTGAAACCACATAAATTACGTAGTTTTCCCACAAGCAGCAACATATCACTTTGAAATGTTTCATTCATTTTTAAAAATTAAAACAGCCTTTGAAAAAATTAAAAGAACTTCATCAATAAGTTTTTATAGGGCCAAGAATTTAGTTCATTGTTTCTGGTAGTGCCTGCTTTGCAAGCGCAAGGCCCAGGTCCAATCCTGGGTAACCAAATACAACAATGCCAGGCAAGGTGAGTCATGCCCATTAGGTCAGTACCACACACCACAGTGCCGGGCGTGGTGGCTCATGCCTGTAATCCCAGCACTCACGAGGCAGAGACAGGAGGATTGCTGAGTTTGAGGCTGAGTTCAGGACCTGCCTGAACTACAAAGTTGAGACCATGTCTCAAAAAACTAATTAAAAAAAAAAAAAGACTTTCTATACTTTTTTTTAAGGCATTACCAGGGAATGAACTTGGCCCTTATGCTTTTAAGTTAGGCACAGTGCCACTGAGCTAAATCTCTGGCCTGCTCTTTTTGACATTTGGTAGTGATCTTTTGTGAATTTTTTTTCTGATTTAATCCTGGCTTTTTTTCCCCTGAAATATAAGTTGATATGGTACAGCCAATAAATATATTTGGTTTTAACTCTGGCTCCTTATACCAGGTATAGTGGCGATCCCTGTAATCCCAGCACTCAGAAGGCTGAGCCAGGAAGATTACCTCTAGGTCAAGTCTACCCAGAATACATATCAAGACCCTGTCTCGTCAATCAGTCAATCTGCTGATTAGAGTGTCACTGTGCAAGTTGAAGGGAACTCGGGGTCTCTGCCCCTGGACTGTCCATCCCAGCCCCTCTCTACCTGCTGACTGTGCCCTCACAAGAGTAGAATTTGTGAAGTTTTTCCCTTGCCCCTCTCGCCCTGTCCAGATACTCGCCTCAGGTGCTCTATGAGCCCTGTACTCAGGATATCGTGATGTTCCTTGTCGTGATGCTGTGCAACCAGAACTACATCCGGAATCCGTATCTGGTGGCCAAACTTGTAGAAGTCATGTTCATGACCAACCCTGCTGTTCAGCCGCGAACTCAGAAGTTTTTTGAAATGATTGAGAACCATCCTCTCTCCACCAAATTGCTGGTACCTTCCCTGATGAAGTTCTACACAGGTGGGTGAGAACCATACGGTGCCCTGCATATAGTGGGCTTGAGAGAATTTGAAGGAAGGCCTTTAAAATGATGAGATCCCACTTTGCCCTCATCAGATTTACTTTTTAAACTGGAAATATACAGTGTTAACATATTAGCAGAGAAATAAATTAACCTGGAAGAAGCTATTTAATCTCTCCTGTAGCCAGTATGCAGAATTAGTATTGTGAAACTTATGAAAATGTGAATTGGGAAATGTTTCTGGGAAAGGCTTAAAACTTCAAGGCCTTAAAAAAGTATTTCTGTCCTCACCAGGTGCAAGGGCACATGCTTATAATCCCCGCTATTTGGGAAGCTGAGACAAGAGGGTGACAAGTTCAGCACCATCCTGGAGATCTTAACAACACTTTGTCCCAAAATTATTTTAAGAAAAACCTAGTATGGTGATGCTCACTTGTAATCCTAGCACTCTGGGAGACTGAGGCAAGAGGATCACAAGTTTGAGCTCAGCTTGGGCAGTTTGGTGGTCCAATCTCTAGTCCTGACAGAAAAATTAGTTGTTACTTTCTTTATTATCAGTTAAGACCCAGTCAGGAAAACAGGAGTGTACTAGGTGTTCTGACAAGAGTGGAACACGAGGAACTGGTCAAATGAATGTTGAAAACTGTTTTGGGTAAGAAGGATCATTGGGATGACAGAGTATAGTGAAAGCACAACCATTGTCTTCTTGGGCTGGGAACCAAAGGAAGCATTGGAGTGATTAGAACCCACTTATACCAGGGAGTTCTGGAGGGTGCCCCGGCCCAGCACTGAGGGAAGATGTGGGCTAGGTTCCTAGGGCTGGGCATAGGGGTGCCAGACAAAGGGACTACACCTGTGGCTGGAAGGGAGGACCAGTGTCAGCTGAGTCCCCATTTGTCCCTCTGTGCTGCAGCACCCCTTTTGGTGACCCTAATAGATCCATGGCACAGTCCCAGCCCAAGATGCGCAGGCCAAGCACGAGCAGAGGGCTGGGCGCCGAGAGACAGCTGCTGATAACTCACTTGGTAATTTAAATTCCTGCTTTGTCTCATGGAAATACTTAGAAATGTGTTTTATTACCATTGCCTTGGACCTGTCCCTGTGAGGTAATGTAGCCTGTGTGCATGCGTGTGAGACCAGAGCTGGGGAGTCGGTATTGTTCTCTGTCCCTGTGCTGTGCAGCCATGTGTCCTCCAGCCTGGACGACACTGCCTCTGTGGTCCCACACAGATGACACTGTCCTAATAATAGCTGCACTCATCAGTATTCACTGATCCTTCCACTTAATCCACCTGAGTCCCAAAGACGGTGATATAAATATCTTCCTTTCCCACTGGGGAAACTGGAGCTTAGACAGGTCAAGAAGCTTGCTGAAGGTCATGAGCAGACAGGTGGCAGCAAAGCCACCAGTTGGACTCCAGCACAGGTGCGCACCCGGCACTGCTTTCTTCTGCAGCAACCATGGGCCCCTGAGAGGGCCCTGCAGGGCCTGGGCTTCAGACACTCCCCCAGGAGACCAGCCACCCCTTTGCAGCCAGCCAGCACATGTCTGGTTGCTAGACCTGGCTCCGAGTCCCCCATATAAGCTCAATGTGTGCACTGATCTCCTCTTGGCCCATGACAGAGTGATGACTTAGGAGATGCTGAGCCTTAGTTTTTGTTTCAAAAATAAAGTCAGGTTTAAAATAAGAGTGCTTTACCTTGTCACAACATTATGACCCTTAAAGATAGCTCTAAGGTCTAGCAGGACATGGATAAACCAAGTTCGCGGCCAGCCCTTCCCTGCCTGGCACTATACCATTATAGGGGGCTCATATTAAATGACAACACTCCTTCCACCACTGATGCATGGGCCATGCACAGGGGAACGGTGTGGACAGAGGACTCTGGGGACAGGACTTAGACACAGCGGAACAATAGCACCTTGTAGAATGTCTGTGAGAATCAGTCCTACAACGTGCTTGCTGGCGTTTTCTTGAGTAGAATTGGCAGGTTGCAAGGACAAGCACGCCAGTGGCCTTGCTGCACTTGTTAGGTTGACCTTAGAGTAAGTGTTGCCGTTCATTCCCACCACCAAGTAGTGTGCCTGGTCCCCAGATCATCACTCTGTGCAGGCCTGTCATTTCCTTAATGTGTCAACTTGATAGGTTAAGGATAGTTACTTACATATTTAGTCTTCCTTAAGCCTCAGCTGTCTGTGCTTGCCAGTTCTTCCCCTTTTTAATACTTACCATTGCCAGGCATGGTGAGGCACTATAACCTCAGTACTTGGAAAGCTGAGGCAGGAGGATCAATTCAAGGCCAGCCCTGCACACATATGTACATACATACATAAATATCATGAACTCTGGAATTTTTCATGCTTTAGTTGTTTTTCATTAGCACAGCCAAATTTGGTTTTTGTTCCATTTTAATAAGTACAGGGATGTTGATAATTGGTAAATGAGCACTAGGGACATAGGGGATTCAGTCCTTTTCCATACTTTTGGATACCTTGAAAGTATGCATGATACACAAAAGTCTTCAGAACCTCAGGCCTACTTAATAGCTCCACATTCTTTCATAAAAATTATGGAAGTTCTCTTCCTCCACAGGGCTGACTCCCGATGGCCAGTTGTGTCAAGTCAGCTTTCATGCCCTGGGAGTTGATGCTATTCTAGTGGAGCCAGTGATCTCCCTGCCTGTCTTTTAGTGTTGGATCATTGCCAGATCTGGACTGTTTAAAGACCTTTTTGTCTTTAAACTAGCTCATAATTGCCCTCCAGACTCTGCTCTTCATAAGATATAGGTAAAATTGTCCTAGACCTCTGTTGCAGGTGTACATTCTCTCGGTGTCATTGGTGTGGCAATAACTGCCTGTCTCTTAGTCTCTGTCTCTGTTCCTTAGATGTTGAGCACACGGGAGCTACCAGCGAGTTCTATGACAAGTTCACCATTCGCTACCACATCAGCACCATCTTTAAAAGCCTTTGGCAAAACATAGCTCACCATGGCACCTTCATGGAGGAGTTCAAGTGAGTACTGGGCCTCCTGTCTGTCATAGCTTGCTATCTTGGAAATCACACGTAGGATGCAGCTTAATAATCTTCCCAGTTGGGTTCTCTTTACTATTTGCTGGGTCTTGGCCTCCTGCAAGTTTACCAGAAGGGAGTGTGAAATCAGGGCAGGGTTATTGAAATGTACCACGTGGCCAAGCTCTAGATGTGTCCACATACTTTAAGATGGGTTACACTGAGAAAGATTTTGAAAGTATGTGTCTCCTAAGTGTTTCTCAGATTATGCTGTTAAGTAGACTTGTCAAAAGGACTGAAAAGAGATCTTACAGTGCTCTTGAGAATTAAACTTTTGAGTTAGAAATCCAGTTAGAGGGAGAAGTGTTTAGGTTAGGGCTGTCACCTGAAGTGTCCTTGCTCTTGGGTACTTGGACTCCAGCACAGGTGCTCTTGGGTACTTCTTGTTATTCACTGTTTGTAATCAAGGCCCTCAGCTCTGGTTAAGACTGCGCTGTGACCCTGAGTGATGCTACAGTGACCCTTCTAACCTGAGTAGCAGCCCTCCCATCTGCATTATCTGTCAGGGTCTCAAAAGGGAAGATGGGAAAAGATGTTGAACTTTTGAATTATTCTTTAGAAGAAATTTTATCCCATCAACTTGGATCTTCTATATACTCTGTTAGGTCTTTATCAAATCTTGAAACTTCATGGTACCTCTGTTACTAGTCAGTATTATCTGTAATGCTAGTGGAGTACTCATTTTCTAGCTGGCTCCCTGAAGCTTAGACCAAGGTAATTTCCATTTCTCAAGCCAAAGTTATGTTCTACCAAAAGCCTAGTGTGAGTGTAAAGAACAAAAAGACCCACACCCCAAGCTGTAAGGTGCCACTTGGAGATGTGTACCCTCAAGTCCAGGCATCCTGGGCCCAGGCCTCACCCCTGTTCACAAAGACTTGTCTTTCCTGGCATGAGCTTCCTCCTTCTATTCCATGGCTGTCGGTCCGGAAGTGAGCCTGTCTTCGGAGTCTGCCAGGCAGGGGTGGCACAGGGTGCTTCAGTTCAGCAAGTCCCTTCCTGATAACGACTGCAGAATGCTACCTGAGACTGGAAGCTTCAGGCTCTGCAAAATGAGTTTATATCATTCATTATCAATATTCTAGTTTCCAGTTTCCCTCTTGTCTGCTAATATGAGGGATTATTTGTGTTTTCCTTGTTTCATGGTAAGTGTACACATATTTCCTTTTCAACTTGGAAGACTCTACTTAGGAGCACTGAGGGTGCAAGCCAGGGATGTGCTGGGAAACCTCTCTAGAGGGAAATGCTCATGGTGTGAATGTGGTCCCCGCTGCCAATTTAAGCTGCTAAAAGGATCTGCTTATAGGACTGAGGATTAAGCTCAGTGGTTCCGGCACCTTCCTTGCAAGCACAAGGGCCTGGGTTCGATCCTGGGTAACCACATACAACAATGCCAGGTGTAGTAGTGACTCACGCCCACCAGCAATTAGTACCACATACCACAATGCTGGGTATGGTGGCTCATGCCTGTAACCCCAGAACTTGAGAGGCAGAGGCAGGAGGATTGCTGAGTTCGAGGCTGAGTTCAGGACCAGCCTGAACTAGAAAAGCAAGACACTATCTCAAAAAAAGAAAAAAAAATTGGAATCTGCTTATAGACTTGCAGACCGGAGTGTTTAGTAGCTGCTTGGCAGGAGCCACACGAGAGGTCCAACACACCACTAGAACAAGTTTATCACTGCTGATGTGAAAGAACCGAATTGAAAGAAGCCCTGTAGGCCTTGCCGATTGATGGGCCTGGGTTAGGGTGGCCGGCTTGTGGTAGGGACGTGGGGGAGCCTGGACAGGCTCACTTTCCCTGAGACCTGCTGAGTGTGTGACCAGCACCATCTCTTTCAGTTCTGGGAAGCAGTTCGTTCGCTATATAAACATGTTGATAAACGACACGACGTTCTTGCTCGATGAAAGTCTGGAGTCCCTGAAGCGAATTCATGAGGTTCAAGAAGAGATGAAGAACAAAGATCAGTGGGACCAGTTGCCACGGGTGAGGATGAAATCTGGGGTCCACAGCTGTGCAGGGGCATGGGTGGAGCAGTGGCTCGGGGCTGTCTGGTGGCCCTGGGTCTGACTGTGTCGGGTTTTCCTAGCTGGGGCCTCTGTACTGTAAAGTGAAGTCTCAGATTTAGAATAGGAGAAGCTGCTTATTTTGGTGTTAGGAACCAAATCCAGGGCCTTATGCATATTGAGTTGGTGCAAAGTGCTACTGCTGAGCTGCCCCCGGCCCCTGAGTAAACTCTGAAATATTTTATCTGAAGCTAAGCACTGAGTTGAGAAGCTTTTCAAAATGCGTCCTGAAAACCCTGTCTGCCTTTCTAATTTTCAAGGGTCTTATTGGAGAACAGCTGTTATTGTCCACATACACTAAAGTTTGTAATAGTGACTTGAAAATGAATCTCCAGACTTCTGTCAGCGAGGAGAGTTGATCCGTACACTTCCTTAGGCAACTGTCAGTCTCTCAGATTCTGGCAGGGCTTTCTTTTTCCATTGATGCTGGGTTTTAGGTTCAGTTATTAACAGACAAGAGGCCTGGTTTCCGTGACAAATTCATGCTGTGCTGGTGAGTCTGTTCCCTCCCTGACACAATGGCAGCCTGAGGTACTTCTTGGCTCCGTTCCTGGGCTCTTTACAGCCGGGGCTTTAGCCAGGGAGTGGTTCTGAGTCTGGACTGCCCTCAAAGGGGCTCTGACCCCACGAGCACCCTCCCAGCAAGAAGTGTCATAGACGTGGTGGTACATGCCTATAACCCCAGCACTTGGGTGGCTGAGGTAGAAGCATCACCGTGAGTTCAGAGCCTGCTTGGAACACATAGCGAGACTCTGTCTCAAAAACACAAACAAAAAATTAAAACTTAAGAAAGAGTATCCTGAATGGCTATGGCAGTATGTCTAGGGTTTCATTCTAGGTATCTCTGTAGCTTTCCTAAGAATTTACTGTGCTACACTGTAAATTTAAACCTTACAGAGGGCGCTTCCCAGGGTGTGGAATGCTCCTCCCCCCACCTCCCGCTCCTAGTGCACCCCCTGATTGTATTGTAGTGTAACAGTCTCTGGCACTGTAATGGCACCCC
This sequence comes from Petromus typicus, assembly GCA_004026965.1. Taxonomy (NCBI): domain Eukaryota; kingdom Metazoa; phylum Chordata; class Mammalia; order Rodentia; family Petromuridae; genus Petromus; species Petromus typicus. The sequence goes on from PVIR01003486.1 coordinate 57,788, forward strand.
TGGCATTCACATATGCTGCCCTCATACTCATTTCCAAGTACACACTCAGCTGTTTTGCCACTAGGACACAGAGCCCTTCCACAGCTCCCATGCTCTGCAGGGTTGAGGCAGCCCTGGTGCCCTGGTACCCTCATACCTGGCCTCCTAGGGAGGCCCTGAGATCTGCCAGGTCCACTTCCTGTGCAGTCTGTAGATAACCAGCAAATCAAGACTATCTCCAAGCAGGGCAGTCAGGTGAGGTGTAGTTGTAGCTCTGGTGTCCAGGTTGACGTGGGCCTGAGAACTGGCACCACCTCAATGAGGAAACCAACCAGCACACCTGCTGCCTTGCAGGAGCTCTGCAAGCCGGGAGGTGGAAGGCAAGTGTTGGCCCCGGCCATCTGGGTGCTCGGTGTGCAGTTCACTTTCCTTTTCCCTGAGACATTTCTGTCCTGCGAGGTGTTAGACTCCTGCCTATTCTCTGAGAGAGGACTGGTGCAGATCTTCCCGGGGTGGGCATTGCCCCTGCCAGTGTGGCTGCGTGCCCTTGCCGCCTTCTCCCTGTGCATCACCCACTTCCTGCCCGTCTGCCTGTCAGGTGCTCAGCAAAGAACAGCTCTAATGTAGATGCTGCACTCCCAATCTGCAGTACAGACTCTTGCTCTGTCAGTGCTTAATAGCATTTGAGATGAGACAACAAATGCTATCGATTTGTCTCTTAATGGATGCAGAAAGGCACAGCAAGTCCCCAGCTGTTGCTATTTTGGATGGCAGTCTTCCTTCTTCTGCCTCCCCGGCTGTTCCTGCTCTTGTCCCCAACCTCCGAACCCCGGGCAGCCTCCAGCTTTCAGCCTTTTTCCCTGGTTTGGCAGTTCTCAGCTAGGGTGCTAGTTGGAATTTTAAACATAGTGGAGTTTTGGAGCCGGGGATTTAGTTCAGTGGTTCCAGTGTCTGCCTGGCAAGCACAAGGTCCTGAGTTTGATCCCTGGTAACCATATACCACAGTGCTAGGCGTGGTAGCTCGCTCTTTTAATCCCAGCACTCGGGAGGCAGAGGCAAGAGGATTGCTGTGAGATCGAGGCTGGCCTGGGCTACATAGTGAGTTCAGAGCCAGTCTGAACTACAAAGTGAGATACTTTCTAATTAAATAAATATATAAACACACAGTGGAGTTTTGATGATGGCGAGCTCTTTTGGATGACACACTGTCCCCCCACTGCAGGATGTGTAGCAGCTCTGGTTCCTGCCCCTTTGTCACCAGTGGCCTCCGCCATCACACAGCCAGAAGCCTTTCTAACCCACAGCCGCAGATGAAAGTTAGTGCCAAGGGACAACTGTTCTATCACTTTAAATTTGTGCTTGTTTTTATGGTACTGAGGATGAGTCTGTGGCCTTCACAGTGAGCTATAGCCATCCTTTTTTTCAGGCAAGATCTTTCTAAATTGCCTACAATGGTCTTCCTGCTTCAGCTTCCCAGAGTGCTGAGATTATGGGCGTGCATCACCACATTCTGCCCTAAATTTCTCTGTATTTTAAACTTATCTGGCCTGGCTCCAGACCTCCCTAACCAGTGCTGCCTTGCCTTGCTACTGGGTGATCTGATACCTGTCCCTAGCTGAACCCTTGATGTCCTCCGGCCCTGCCAACGGAGTGTGCCTGGCAAGCATTGTGGTGCTGTCCTTGGTCTCGCACCCATCTGTGTAAGAGCTTTGAGGCTTCATTTTAAATTGCCGAATGGGCTGTAGCTTCACGGTAGAACCCTTGCCTAGCATCCCTTGGGTTCCAACCCAACACCATAAGAAAAGAAAATAAGTGCAGAGAAACACGTTTTACATATATAATCTCTTCCTACCAAGTCTTGCTTGCATTGCTGGTAGAGTCCCTGCCTCTGCCTGTGTGCCCCCAGAGGTATACCATCAAGATTGTCTCTTGGTTCCCTGCAATGAGTCCTTCTGGGCTCCCTCTGTCCCCAGATGATCAGGTCAGGCCTCTCCTTGCGGGCAGCACCTCTCCTCCCAACACCTGCCCCTCCATGTCCTCCTAGCCACCCCAGCCTGCTTGCCTCACCTGGGGTACAGAAGGGCCTGGGTGTGCTGTCCTTCTACCTGTGTTGCTGTGTCCTCTTCTTTTTAGGGTCTGGCTCAGTCCTTCAGAAGCCTCTCATGTCATCTCTCAGAGAGACTGCCCCAACCTCCCTCCCTCCCCTTGACCTCAAGCTTTCCATTCCCCAGCTGTTTGTGTAGTGAGTATTCTCTACCCTGGAATCGAAGCTCCAGACAAAGGGGCCTTGTGCCCTAGCACAGGGCATGACAGTTTGAAATTTCAAGCATTGAGCAGGAGTTGTTACTAAGGGAGATGAAAAGGCCCTTGAGAGTATCATGGGTACTCAGATAAGGTACTCCACTCGGGGCCAGAGATGCAGCTCAGCGGCACAGTGCTTGCCTGGTAAATGCAAAGCCTTTAGTTCAGTTCCTGATACCAAAAATGAAAGAAGAAAAATAGTCATTTCATTCATTCATCCCACATGAACTTCAGTTATCTTTGAAAAAACTGAGGGTTAAATATGTGCCCAGGCTAGGGCAGAGCTCAGAGATAGCCCTGGGTTCCATCCCTAGCACCAAAGAAAAGATGCCAAGGCCACCTGACTTAAAGGCTGAAGAGTTCTGATGCTGAAAGATGAAACTGGACTCAGAGGTACACTGTCTGGGCAACCTATCATCTCACTGCTGAGGGTACCAGCTTCGCAACACTTCCACGGTGTGACCTGGCGCCTGGTGAGCTGATACCGGTGCCAAGGCTCATGTAACACCTGTCTACTGTTTCCCAGGATCAGCAGCAGGCCCGGCAGTCTCAGCTGGCTCAGGACGAGCGTGTCTCCCGGTCATACCTTGCCCTGGCAACAGAAACCGTAGACATGTTCCACATCCTTACCAAGCAGGTCCAGAAGCCGTTCCTCAGACCGGTGAGCAGAAATTGCCAGTGTTTTTTTCTGCTGGGATCCACATCTAGGCCCTACTTTGACACAGAGAGGGGTGGGAAGGGGGGTTTGGGTGTATGCTCTTTGAGGTTTGTTTTGTTTTCTTTAGACAGGGTCTTTCTATGCTGATCTTGAAATTACTAAGAGCCTGGGCTGGCCTAGAACTCACAGTGAACCTCCTGCTTTGCTGGGATTACAGGGTACACTGAAGCCAGTAGTTTTCCAGTCCTAGAAACACTAACATCACAGCAAAATGTGAAATTTTTTTACTGATTTTGTTCCCACTTACACTATTTGTTGCAGCAGTGCTCTGCTGATAGATGTCTGATGTTACCACATAGTCTACAAATGGTCATGTCCAGGGTGACTTTGCTGACTTTCTGCTTAGACAGCACACACTACATTGGATTTTTTGATATTGGAGTTGGAACTTACTTTTACCGTTATTGATTCCTATGTTTTATTTATAGGCAGAGTATAAGATAACATGAATTGGAGAATACTCAGTAGGATATTCGATAACATGTTAAATCTTTGGTTCTCTTAAGCCGTATTAGCGTGCAGGAAGCCCAAGGTTGCTGCACCTGTAATATCACCATTCTGGAGGCTGAAACAGGAGGAACTCAAGTCTGAGGCCAGCCTGGGTTACTAATTCATGGCCACCCTGGGTTATAAGTGAGATCCTGTCCAAAAAGCCAAACACTTGAGCCAAGCCTGGTTACACACACCTGTAATCCCAGCACTCCAAAGGCTGAGGCAGGAAGGATCACTGCAAGATCAAAGCCAGCCTGGACTACACAGTGAGTTCAGGGCTGGCCTGAATTACATAGCCAGACACTGTCTCCAGAACAAACCCAAAACTGTCCTATTTCAAAGAAAACTTACTAACTACTCCAAGCTCATCATTCCCTTACTTTATAGCTTCTCAGCAGTCGAACACTTTGGGCAGATTGGAAGCTCTGTGTAGTTTGAATCTGCATAGATCCAATCCATATATCTCATGAAAACCTAGAAACTCAGAGGACAGCTTTTGGACACCTTTGTGTGGTCAGCATTTAGCACTCTCTAAGCCAGACTTTCCTCTGCTTAACTCAGTGTGTGCCCAGCTATATTGTCTTGTGTGGTAATGTAATTATTTTCTAGGTGTTTCATTTAAGTTTACTTTGTCTCACTGGCTAGATTTAAAACTATTGAAGACATAAATTTTAGTCTCCTTTTACATTTTCTTTCTTCTGTCTGATAAATAAGGAAGGTATACTCTAAACTGTCAGGGAAAGAGCCTGAAAGAGCTGACTCCAAAATGGTTTTGTTGTTGTCATTTGGGATTTTTTGAGACAGGTCACTGTGTAGCCCAGGCTGGCCGTAAACTCAGAGCAGTCCTGTTTCATCCTGCCGTGTGCTGGGATTGCAGGTGTGTGTCAGCATGCCCAGCAGAATACAGAACTTTGTGGCTCAAATGATGATGGATGTATGAATAATTTCCCCTTTTACCTGTTGTTGAATAAATATCGAGTGATGTTTAACTTGCATGATTAAAACATAAATTTAGGCCAAGCATGGTGGTACACACCTATCATTCCACCACTCAAAAGGATGAGGTAAGAGGATCCCTATGAGTTCAAGGCCAGCCTAGGCCACCTAGAACTACATAGTGAGACCAAAATACTAAAAGAAAAAAGACAAAAGAAACTAAAAGTTTCAAGAAAAGCCTTTTGTGGTACTTACCAGTTTGTTGTCAGCCTGCAAGATTCCAGTAAGTATTAGAATGTTCTGCTGCAAAACGGGAAGTAAGAAAAATTTGAATATGACCCTGGCCTTCTTCAGCTTATGATAAAGGGATTTTTCTAAAGATTAAACCAGCCAATTGCTGGTATTCTCTGCAAGGGGAGCTGCCAGTCCCTGTCCTCGGTCTCAGCAGTGCCATTTCCCTCTAATTTCTTAGGAACTCGGACCCCGATTAGCTGCAATGCTGAACTTCAATCTTCAGCAGCTCTGCGGCCCCAAGTGCCGTGACCTGAAAGTTGAAAACCCTGAGAAGTATGGCTTTGAACCAAAGAAGCTTTTGGACCAGCTGACAGATATTTACCTGCAGCTGGACTGTGCTCGCTTTGCTAAAGCCATCGCCGATGACCAGGTGAGCGTCACCACTGCGGGAAGGTGCTAGGCCATGGGCCTGCACCCTGCCTGCCTGGGAGCCTATGCAGGTCCACGGATCTGTCCGTGGATGTCCTGCCTGAAATGGAAACAGGTGATGCTTTGCTGGACGTGGATTCAGAGGTTTCAGTGTGTGAACGGGAGTGCTGACCATGGCAGCGGAGCATGGGTCAGGTCGGGCGCACGAGTGAGCTATTCTGTCGTCCCCAGGCGAGTCCTTACTGTCATGTGAGCTGGCTCCTGCCTGGGCACTGGTCCCTCAGGTCAGATGTCTCTGTGCTCTTCCACCTCCATTCCTCATGTCCCCTGGGTCCTGTCTCTTTGAGGTCTTCCACACACCTTGGTTAGTATAGGCCACTGTGTCGCCACCCTCTGTGATACCCCTGTCTCCTCAGAAAGGACTCTCTTCATCCTCCTCTGTTCTGCATTGTCTTCAGCAGAATCATAGCTCATGTTCACTGTCTGCTGTGATAACCATTCGCATGCTCCCACTCATTTAACCTCATGAAGGTCAACCCCTAGGCTCTTTTAAAATGAGCAAAATAGGGCCAAGGATTTAGCTCAGTGCTTCCAGCGCCAGCCCTGCAAGCACAAGGTCCAGGGTTTGATCCTCAGTAACCACATACAACGGTGCCAGGCACTGTTGACTTACGCCCACCAGTAGTCAATACCACATACCACAGTGCTGGGCATGGTGGCGTATGCCTGTAATCCTAGCATTTGAGAAGCAGAGGCAGGAGGATTGCTGAATTTGAGGATAAATTTAGGACCAGCCTGAACTATAAAGCAAGACCCTATCTTAAAAAACTAAAAAAAAAAAAAAAAAGCAAAATAAAATAAAAAGTAAGGACACTGTCAGGAATGATGTTCCACACCTGTAATCCCAGCTGCTCCAGAGGTTGAGGCCAGAGAATCATGGCTTGGACCAGTTAATGAGATTCTCTCTGAAAAAATACAGAAAGGGCTGGGAATGTGGCTCAGTCCAAAGGCCTTGGGCCCAGTCTGTAATATCTCTCTTACACACATATTTGTGTGTGTATGTCTGTGTGTGTCTGTGTGGTTAAATCACCTGCTTAAGCTCATAGAGCAGTATAGAATAGAGGAGATTTCTGTTGAGACTCTCACTCTTTCTGCTATCTTTTAAATGTCCCCGAAGTGCGTTGCTTGTTTCTGCATGTACACATGTGCTCACACTACTGAGCCAATATAATTGTCACATTACCCATCAGTGGGCTTTCTAAAGAGTTCTTTACCCATATCCAATCCACAGGAATATTGTTAACAGAGATGAATCAATGGGTTTACTGAGTTATAATTCACATATAAAGTTCTCTTTGAGATAAGCACAAAAAGTAATTGACAGAGTATGTACAGTGGGGCAAATGTACCTAAAGAAGTTTTTCTATAAGAAGTAGCAGTAAGCTAAAGGTAGTGCATTTTGGTTGCCGTAGAGATGTGACATAGTGTGTGCCATTCTTCTAACTTACATCTGTGTCATCAGGCTCATAGCTTGTGATGGAGGGAAGTGGTGGCTGATAGAAAGGGAAGATAGCAGAGTACCGTCCAGCAGGCACATGGCCAGGCTGGGCACAGCATGTCCCTGACTTCTCATCCCTGCCGTGGAGGTACGGGAGAGGAGCTCTCTCTACTCCGAGTGCTATGATGTATCATGGTAAAGTTGGCTGTGTGCATGAGCCACCACCAGTAGAAACAGGTGGCTCCTAGGATGGCTTTGAGCTGCCTGTCCTGGGAGCCCACAGAAGGTCCCCCCCCTGCACAGAGCTGCCTGGGACCAGGCTGGGAGCTGTGCTGGCGCCTGGCTTGAGTCACAGGCACCACTGCTGGCCTCGTCTGGTTGTGCTTTTCTGGGCAGAGTCCAGCCCCATGAACAGATTGTTCATCCAGTGTCCCCGAGCATTGTCTGTTCACACAGTCTTCCATTAAAACTAGCACAAAATTAAAAACGGGTGGTAGCTGAGTGGTAGAGTGCTCGCCAAGCGCATTCAAGGTTCTAGGCTGCATTCCCAGCACCCTACCCCCATCCCAAGAGAAAGGAAACATCAAACAAGAAAGTAACATCACTTTGAGGTACAGACTCGATACTCTGGTAGGTTAGAAGCAGGAGCAATTCGTGTAAGAAAGACTGGTCTAGATACTACAACTCCAGACTGGATGGAACCAGTCTTCAAAGAGAGCTATGTCTCAGCCCTTTCTTATTTTTTATTTTGAGACAGGGGCTAACTAAGTTTCTTAGGCTGGGCTCAAACTTAGGATCCTTCCGGTCTCTGCCTCCCAGAGTCCTGGGATTTCAGGCACATGTCACTACATCTGACTCATCATCTCTGTTCCAAAATATTTCCTTACTCCAAAGAGAAATTCTGTCCCCATTACACAGGTACTGCCATCTCTCCCTGCAAACTCCTAGTCTGATTTCTTTTTTTTTCAGTTTTTTGAGACAGGGTCTCACATAGTTCAGGCTGGTCCTGAGCTCAGCTTTGGACTCAAAGCAGTCCTCCTGCCTCTGTTTCCTGAGTGGTGGGATTACAGGTGTGAGTCACCATGCTCAGCATTGTTGTTTGTGGTTACTAGGGATCAAACCTGAGCCCTTGCACTTGCAAGGGCGCCAGAACTGAGCTAAACCCCGGCCCAAGTCTGATTTTTTTTTTTTTCCATTTTACCTACTTATTTATTTTTGAGACAAAGTATCACTATGTAGTTGTGGCTGGTCTTGAACACACTAACTCAAGCTGCCCATAGAATCATAGTGATCCTTCTGCCTTGGCCTTCCAAGTGCTGGGATTACAGCTACCTATTTAGTCTGGATATTTTGTATAAAATTAGAATTATGTAATGTACCTGTGTGTCTGTTTTCTTTAACTCAGTGATGTTTTTGAGGGGTAGGAGAGCAGCTCCCCAGGTAGAATACTTACCTAGTATATATGAGGCTCTAGGTTCAACCCCCAATACCACAAAATTAAAAATAAATAACTGATAAAGGCTTGGGGGCCCTCCACCGCATAGGAAGTTTGAGTGCTTCCTCTCAGCATGGCACTTGTTCACACAGATGCATCACCATTTGTTTGCCTTTCTACCAGGGGCCAGCGCCGGGGTCCTTCCTGCCCCGGGCTGTGGCCAGTGCTGCTGTGAATGTGGTGTGTGTCTGGGCTGTTTTTGGTCCCAGCTCTGCGCTGAGGAGCAGGACTGCTGCCTCATGTGGTAACTGTGTTCAAGACCTGTGCCGTTTTACATCCCCACAGGCCACAAGCAGGGCCTCTCATCCTCCCTTTTGCAGCAGCCCTGGTTCATTTCTGGCTAACAGATCTGTTGTTTCTTAGCCAGCCATCTTGGGGGAGCAGGGTGCGGTCATGTTGTGGTTTTGATTTGCGTTTCCATGGTGAGAAATGCAGTTGGATGCCTTTGTCTGCCTGCTCTGAAGTCCTAGCTCGTTTTGATCCAGGGAGTTTGTGTGAGCTTATTGAGCTGGATGTGGCCTTTGTATATTTCTGGGTACAGGCGCCTTTTCTCCACTTTGAGCTGTTTTCACTTTTCCTGTGGAGCTACCCAGTAAGGTGCTCCAAGTGGGCAGCAGGCCCTGGCTGCCTCTGCTCCTCACTGTCCCAACCACTGACCCCCGGGCTGGCACAGCACAGTGTGACTGGCTAACTCGAACTGTCTGATAGTGGCTGATGTTTGTGAAGATAGCAAATGGGCCAAGCAGCTCCTATCCCTCAGAGAAATTGATGGTAGCATTTACATCAGTGCCTACACCAGCCTTCAGGAATTCCTTGTGTGGGTTGTTTTGTTTATTTTTTAAATTTTTGTTGGTTGGTTTTTTGAGATGGTATCTTGCTGTTTATTAGTCCAGGCTGATCTTGAACTTGCAGTGATCCTCCTGCCCCAGCATCCCTAATGCTGGGATTGCAGCTGTGAGCCACTATCCTTAGTTGTCCCTGTGCATTTTTGTATTTCTATTATTTTCCTATAACTTGTCAGCCTTTTTGCCTGAGTAGCTTACATGGCCCATAACAAGTGGGTCTCAAATCAAATGTATATCGAATTAAAGTAGTAATTCAACTTTAGGAAACCACAACTGAGAAGCTCCCAGCTTACTGTGGTGCAAAAGTGTCCTGTGGTTGCTGCCAGGCCCCGCTACTCTGCTGCCACCTTCCTTTTCCTCCTTTCTCCTAGTGCGTGGTTAGTGAGGAAAGAACATGTGCAGAGGGAACAAGTGTGTGCACTTTTCAGAAACTAAGGGTAAAACAGAAAGAAGAGACAGGTGTGATGGTGCACACCAGCAGTTAGGAGGCTGAGGCAGGAGGATTGCCATGAGTCTGAGACCAGTGAGTTCAAGGCCAGTCTCAACTATCTAACCAGACTGTCTCCAAATTAAAAAGAAGAAAGACTGCTATTGCATGTGCTCAGGATTGGGCCCTGGGTGAAAAGGTTTGCAAGAGGTCGGCCCTTGGTGGCACATCTCAGCAAACCTGTGTCAAATAGAAACCAGGGTAGGAGCTGTGGCCTGCTTGAAGCCAGCCTGAATGTGGCTCAGTCCCAGAATCCAGGGATTAAAAAGCACAAGTGTAAGTTGAGCCCATGCCACCGAAGCTGATGTGACTCCACTGATAGACGCCACACGTCCCAGGCGTGGGCATGAGCAGTGGAATCAGCGCAGCCCTGAAGCCAAGCTAGGCTTCCCATGGACTGCCGACGTCCATCAGCAGAGAAGCCACACTCTCCTCTGCCTGACCTGCTGGGACAGCAAAGCCTGTGACCCTGACACTTGTTGTCCACTGGACTGTGGGACCTAGTTTGGGTGCAAGTTGTTCAGCGCTGCCCGATGTGAGTAGAGACTGTGGTCCCATTCTGGGTCTCGGTGTGAGTCACTCCCCAGCTGGATGACAGTAGCAGTGACTCAGCAGGGGCTGCCATTCCCACTGTTCCGCTGGGGGTGTGGAACACGAGCTGCTATGACGTGTCAAAGAGGCTGTGAGTGCATGCACAATGCACCTGTGACCAAGTCAGACCCCCTCACCCCTGAGGAAACAGCAGAGGGGACAGTGGGGGACCTGCTGCTGCGCGGTGGCTCATCTGGACCTGTAGCCCACCTGCGCTTGTCCAGCACGGCCCAGCCACTGTCTCTGGTATATCTTACGTGAACAGAGAACCTGATGTTCACAGGCTGAACTGAGTCACCCTCGAGGATTGATCCTGAGCAGGTGGAACCTACTTTTGAACATGAGTGTGCTGAGGGTATTGGGGTTTTGGGTTTTTTTTTTTTTTTAACCATGTTTACCTTTACAACAGAGGATTGGCATCTTGTTTGAAATCGGCTCAACTTCTTTGTCCTTCGGTTGTTTTACCCTTAAAGGAAATGCGTACTAGTGTCAGGAGTTCAAGCTCCCCATCAGCCTCCACCCTGCAGTCCACATCATCTCCCTTCCCAGCACACTTAGCAGTATGGAAAGTACCTCCCATGGGCTGGGATGCGCCACGCTGGCCTTGTAAGGACAAGCACAAGGTCCTGAGTTCAATCCCTGGTACCATACTATTATACACACACAAAAAGTACTGTGTGTGTGTACAGTCTCGTGCAAATGCATTATTGCATGTGTATTTGTATTGAGGATTGAACCCAGGGCTGTGGACATGTCAGACAAGTACTGTACTACCGAGCTGCACTCACACTGGACCCCTGAACAGTGACTCCTTTTATGTGACAGTGGATCCACAGAGAAAGCTGGAAACAGACTGTGTGATACGTGATCCTATATCGTTAAGGTTGGGGTCTCCACATGTTTCTGCAGCTTGCTCTCCCTCCACTGAACTCCATGAGGCCTTACACAGCCTTACACAGCCTCTCCTCATTTGCAGAGATCCTACAGCAAGGAACTGTTTGAAGAAGTCATTTCCAAGATGCGGAAGGCAGGGATCAAGTCCACCATAGCGATAGAGAAGTTTAAACTGCTAGCTGAGAAAGTCGAGCAGACTGTGGCCAAGAATGCACGCGCAGAAATCGACTACAGCGATGCTCCGGACGAGTTCAGAGGCGAGTGGCCTGCTGTTTCACACTGACTCCTTTGTGTTCACAAGGCAGTGTCTGCTCATAATGTTTTGATGGTGTGCTATAGCTGCTGCTTGAAAAGCTCTGTCTGAAATTATGCTTGCCTATTTTTAGCTGATACTATACATTGAAAGGGTTTTTTTTTTTTAATCTTTTTTTGAGACAGAGTCTCACTTTGTAGCTCAGGCTGGTCCCAAACTCACTGTATAGCCCAGGCTGGCCTCAAATTTGTGGTGCTCCTCCTGCCTCAGACTCCTGAATGCTGAGATTACAGGTGTGCACCACCACAGCTGGCTCATATATGAAAAGGAAAGAAATGTTCTCAGCCTGATTTCAGAGCAGACAGCATCCCTGTTGTTTTAGAGGGAGCTTTGCCTTTGTCATTGAGGAGTCATACTTCCTAAGAGTTGAGAGACATCTGAAAGGGTCCCGGCCCCCGTTACCCCAGCTTTCCAGGATCCTGAGCCAGGGACATTACTGGGGAACTTAGTGAAACCTTGTCTCAAAACTTTAAAAGTACTGAGACGTAGCTCAGTATAAAGTCCAATCCCCAGTACTTCAATAACAGACAGCAATAGCAGACAAAAGACACAGGATGCAAGCCTGTGATGTGACTGTTCCACTGTCTTTTTGCCGTGGAATCTCGTGCCAACTTCCCCCTAAACTTGGGCCTACAAGACCATCTGTTGCTTTTCCTTGGTAGTGGGGCTCAGGCCTGTTCTCTTTTTCCGTCCTGGCCTCCGTGGTTGGCTTTGAGCTTGTCCTGCTGTGTCCCCACAGACCCGCTCATGGACACCCTGATGACCGACCCTGTGCGCCTGCCCTCTGGCACCATCATGGACCGCTCCATCATCCTGCGGCACCTGCTCAACTCACCCACTGACCCTTTCAACCGGCAGACGCTGACCGAGAGCATGCTGGAGCCAGGTGGGCAGCAGTGGTGCCAGAGGGCGGCCTGCATTCTCTTCGCGTCCAGTTTCTCTTCCCAACACAAAGGCCCAGAGCCACGGTGTTAATCCTTCTCTCTCTGTTCCCTCAGTGCCAGAGCTAAAGGAACAGATCCAGGCTTGGATGCGAGAGAAACAGAACAGTGACCATTAACTGTCCCCTTCGCCACCTCGCTGGAAGCGCTGAGGCAGCACGGCAGGCAGGAGCAGCCCCCGCGCTGAAACGCTGCTGTGTTGGGGCAGCCGTGCCCCGTCCCCGCCAGCCCACCCGAGTGACCAAACCACAGACGGCAGGGCCCTGGCCGGGAAGAGGAGCCCGATTCCTGTACATATATTTAAGTGACACAGTCAGGAGCTTGAGGGGCGAGCCTGATGGATGCTCATGTGTTAAAGCGCGTCCTTCACATGTCACAGCTGGGGCTTTTGCGACGAAGCGTTTAGCAATGACAAATGGGTCTGGGCAGCATCCCCTACGTCATTTTTTTTGTTTTGTTTTTTGTTGTTGTTTTTTTAATCCAGTATCCGTTGATTTGATTGTGATTAGAGAACTTGGACATTTTGCTGCTAAAGAATCTTCCCCCTCCCCTTCCCAACCCTACTTGCACTGCTGTGGATTTTTTAAAGAAGTAAAAACAAAAAACAAACTCCTTTCCCCGCCCTCCAAACATGTATTCTGTGAGATAACTGTGCCTGCAACAAAGTGTTAATCCTGGGATCGTATTTTTATATCATATTCACATATTTGTTTTTTTAATTAATTGGTGTTAGACAACATGATTAATAAAAAAGGCAAGATATTTTCAGAATTTGAATTTCAGTTTTTTTTTTTTTTCTTTTGAAATGTCCCTTTTAAATTTTTTTAATGACAAACCAAATGAAGTGAACCCCTGTTGCTCTGGTCCTTCGAATAAGCTCTATAGGAATCAGGGAGCCAGTGCCTCGGCCAGGGCCTTCCGAGTGCCAGTGCGGGCGGCAGGTTTTTGAAGGGCAGCGAGGGTTGGTTTCTTTGTCTTTCTTTCTTTCTTTTTTTTTTTTTTTTTTTATACTTTGTCAGTTGGAAAGCTTCACCCTCATCCTCTGAGAGCAGATGAATGCCTCACCTTGAGTCGGGCCAGAGGCAGGGCGCATCTGCACGGTGTGTCCTCGGGTTCGGCGGTACCAAAGCAGAGCAGAGTGCAAGCAGTGTGGACGTGCGTCTGCTGCTTTCCACACACAGACACCTACGCACTCGTGCACGTGCACGTGCGCACACACACGCGACATTTTGTATTACTGCTCCCTATATGACATACTTGAATTCTTTCCTTTGGGGTAAAAAAGGGTTTGAAACCATGAAGTGTTTGGAAGAGATTAAGTCTTAAAAAAAAAAACAACTTTTTTTCTTTTCCTCTTCCCTCCACAATGTCCTCTGTTTGATTCTTAATGCAAACGACAATAAACGGTGATACACAGCAAGAAGGAACCCGAGTCTCTTTTTGTGGAAAAAAAGGGTGGGGGGTTAGCAAGAGCAGTGAATATGTGACTGGCTTTCCAAGTTAGGAAACTTTCCCATGCTTTTGGGGCTGCTTTGCCATCTCCAAGGTTACAGACCTCAAAGATCTGTGCCCCAATTGGCCAAGTTTGTACACAAGCCCCACCTCCTCATTAGCCTATTCCCACTCCCTCCATTTAGAGCCTGTGTAGCAATAGGCAGAACTCTGGACATTTCCTGTGCACCAGGCCAGCCCTCCATAGAGGCCTGTGTGCTTCCCACGCCAGCCTCTAGGAAGACAATACTACCGATTATTTCTGATTGTAGTTTTGTCTCAAATAGGTTAGAGTGTGGAATGCTAAGAGGTAAGTGACTTGGGCAGAGTTACTTAGATTGGGCAATCAGGCTCTAGATTATGTACACATATTTAACTTAGCTTTTAGGCTTACACCTTCTCTAAAACACATTTTTTCCGAAAATGTACAGTATTCATTATAACAAATTTTAGCCACTATAAGTGAACATAAGGAAAAAAAATGAAAATCACCCACAATCTCACTGGGGAGATAATCCTGTTAACTTGGTTTACTTTTTATTACATTGATCTAAATGCCTATACAGTGAGAGTATTTACTAGCACTTTGGGTGATTTTATATGAGCAGCTGCCTCCTGCTTAGACACAGGTGGTTTTGGATTTGAGTTCCTGGTGGGCCCCACTGAATGCTGTCTGACTCAGGTTTTGAGTTCTCTGAATTGGCAGGTCCAAAGTTAGGTCCCTGTGTCAGTAAGTCCTGGATGTAGCCCCTTCCTGTCCCCGCTGTGATCAAGACGTTTTCAGTGTCTCCTTCTGGAGTCTTCGGGTGGTTCTTTTACAGAAACTTGTGTTTGTTCCCACTCTATTGGGTATGAATGTTCCAGAATACTTGAGAAGTAGGTCTTGGCTACTTGACGATGGTCCAGGAGGAAGGGGACTGAGAATCAGGTGAGTAGGGCAAGAGTGATTTTTTTTTGTTTTTGAGGCAGGGTCTTGCTTTGTAGTTCACGCTGACCCTGAGCTCTATATAGCCCAGGCCAGCGTCCAACTCAGAGCAATCCTCCTGCCTCTGCCTCCTGAGTGCTGGGTTTACAATTGTGAGTCACTATGCCCAGCACTGTGATATGTGGTTACCAGGGATCGAACTCAGAACCTTGCACCTGCCAGGCAGATGCTGGAACCACTGTGCTAAAAATCTCTGGCCACAGGAGTGATTATTGAAAGACTGAAATGACTTCTTTTCTGACTCACTCCTGTGTGGGCTCCCAAAAGGCATGGCTGAAATATTGATTGAAGAACTAGCACATTTCACACTCACTTTCTGAGCTGGGGACATGAAATAGTGACTTGTGCCATGTCCTTCCTGGGTATGGAGGTGACCTGAGCAGGTAGTGTCTGACAATCTGTTACTCAAGGGCGCGTATGGGTGCATACTATCTCCCAGTGATAGTAGTTTGCATCTCGTGAGCATGTTCAGTACACGTCACTCCCAGCTGTGTTAGCTCAGTTTTGTGTGGCCACTGGGAATCCAGGGGTCCCATCACCTCTACCTCATACTGCTCCAGTCCAGAAACATCAGACTGTCTGGAAGCAGCCTTGTCTCACCATTGCCCTAAATGTGCAGATAGTTTTGACCCAAGCGCCCATTCCACCAGCCACTCGCTGAGGGCCCCAAACAGACATGCTGCTGGACATCGAAGGCATCCACAGGCCTTGGGCCTAACGTGTGTGAACCTGAGCTCCTGTGTCAGCCCGGCCTCCTCCTGTATCACTGTGAAAACAGCTTCCTCTTTCCAAAACCCTGGGGCTCACCCTCGCCTGCACTGTGCTCTCCCTTGCCCGCATCCATGCGCAAACCCAACTCTACTGAAATGGGTGTGTGCTAGATGCAGCCCTACGGCTCACCAGGCGCCTCGTTGTCCCTCAGGTCAGTGTCATGGATGAGCCATGAGCATCGTGACTCCTTTTCCTTAGCCCCGCGTCCATTCTCAGGAACATCTGCCTTGCAAATGGAAGGCTGAGAGTTCAATTCCCAGCTGTGCAAAAACAGAACAACAGGGCCAGGGATTTAGATCAGTGGTTGTGGTGCCTGCTTGCAAACTCAAGGTCCCTAGTTAGATCCCCCAGTAACCACGTACAACAATGCTAGGTGTGGTGACTCACGCTCACCAGTAATCAGCGCCACATACCATAATGCTGGGCGTGGTGGCTCACACCTCTCATCCCAGCACTCAGGAGGCAGAGACAGGAGGACTGCTGTGAGTTCAAGGCTCACCTGGGCTACATAGTGGCTCAGGGCCAGCCTGAACTACAAAGGGAGACCCTGCCTCAAAAAACAACAACAACAACAAAATAGTGGTGAGGTAGGTTATGGGATTTATGAATTTCACTTAGAGGATACAGGGAAGTTTCAGTATTGATCAGAGAAGGTTGGATCTACTAGGGTTGAGAACCATGGTTCAGGGCCAGGGATCGTGTGAAAGCAGAACTCAGAAGCTGTGGACTCCTTTTGTAAATCCAAAAGCTTGGTCCATTGTACACACCCTGCTTTTCCCAAAAGGAAGAAGCTCTTTGGTTTCTTTTATCTTGAGGCAGGGTCCCACTATGTAGTTCAGATTGGCCTCAAACTCACTATGAGTCCAGGGTGGCCACAGTGGTCTTCCTGTCTCAGCCTCCTGTGAGCTGGGATTACACCATACCTGGATCCTTTTTTGGAAACAATCTTACTGAAGTCATTGAGTTCAGTTTCCTGTTTCTTCACTATCACAGGAAACAGTGGAGAAAGTCTCCATCTGCACAGAACGGGAGTCGCCTCTGCCCCTTCGTCTGTCATGTTCTGTCCTACTGGTTTACTCAGCTTCTCAGGCCTTCTGTTGGCCACTCCAGCCCAAACCCAGGGCCTCATACATCATGCTTTGTTACACAATACCTGCCTCTAAGCACCACCACCCTGCTGCCATACACATCACCTGTACTTAAAGGCTGAAAACAGGCCGGGCCTGGTGACTGATGTACACCTGTCATCTCTGTGCTTGGGAGGCTGAGGCAGGAGGGTCCCAGGAAGTTTGAAGCCAGCCTGGACTACATAGCCAGACACACACTGTCTTAAAAAATAAACCTAAGGTCTGGGGATGTGTGGCTCAGTGCACTGTCAGCTGCTTTACAAGCACAAGGTCCTGCGTTCATCTCCCATTAGCCCCCTCCAAGAAAAACGGTAAATAAAAAGGAAACAGAAGGACTCTTTGGTGCTTAGTGGTGCCATGCTTCCCTAGAAAGCGAAAAGTCCTGAGTTTGATCCCCAGGACCACAAAAAAGAAAAGAAAACAGAAGTTGTACTATTCTTTTGGCTTAGTTGGCACAGCTGGCGGGACTCCTCCCGCCCATGCGGTTGCAGCCAGACGCTGGCTGGGCCAGAGACCTCTTGGAGGTTCCCACCACCGCTGGCTGTCGGCTCTCGCACTGACATGTGGCCTCTCTGAGGTCTGGGCAGGTTCCGTGAGCTGACACCCTAAAGGGACCCAGCAGCCCGGGTATCATATAGGTACCACACCCACCTTCCTCTCGGGAGGACTGTCACTGTCACACTTTTGAGAACTACATAGCTGGGCATGGCGGCACATCTGGAAGGCCAGCAGTATAGAAGGCTTAGCAGGAAGATTACAAAATCAGCCCATCAGTGCAACTTAGCCACTTGGTGAGATCCTGGCTCAAAATTTTAAAAAAATAAAAATTTTAGAGGCCAAAAATGTAGCTCAATGCCAAGGCCTTGGTTCTTTCTCCAATACCACGAAAACAAAAGTCATATAGGGTGCAAGTTTTAGTGCTGGGGATGATGCTTGGGGCCTCTTCATGCTAAACACCCATGTGCATGGAGCTCGACCATGAGATCTTGTTCCAGGTATCTTAGAAAATGTAGCAGGGGGTAGCACAGTGGGAGCACTTGCTCAGCATAAAAAAAAAGAGCAGGCCTTTTCTTTAGCACCACGTCCCCAAGACAGGGACCCCAGGAAGGCAGAGGTAGGTGAGAGACCAAGCAGAAAGGGCCCATCACAGCGTTGCCCTCCGGTGCCAAGCCCCACGCAGTGGAGACCTTGCCCTTCCCTGAGTCCCTAGTGCTTCTCAGCGACCAGATTTCAGCAAGTGTTGGAAGGGACAAGCCGCCCCACCCGACCCTGGTTGCCACCTCAGGTTCCCACACGGTGGGCGTGGCCCAAGAGCTTTAAGAGTTTTCTTGTTCTGTTTTGTATTTTGGTTTTCTGAGGCAAGGTCTTGCTGTGTAGTCCAGGCTGGGCTCCTACTCACTATGAGCCTCCTGCCTCAGCCTTCCAAGGGCAGGGATCACAGGTGTACACAACCACACCCAAGTTTTTCCCTTTTAATGGACTCTTTTGGATAGAATGGGTTCTCCTAACACAAAATGTAAGGGCCTTTAAGAGTAGTGTCACTAGAAGTTTGTTCTCTTTTCCCAGCATTTTTGTTATTATCGTGTCTTTTTTTTGGGGGGGTAACTGAGATTTTTGAATTTACTTTCAGACACATTCTCACAAAGTTGCCAAGTTGCCCAAGCTATGTTCAAATTTGCAGTTCCCCTGCCTCAGCCTCCCAAGTTCTGGCACATGACAGGCATGTTCCATCACATGAGCCTTTTGTTTAACTTCTCTGCTCTTCTGTCTCCAGTCTGCCACCCATCCCAGTCTCTCCAGGGTAGCCACAGCCACAGCTGTGCAGATGACAACTTCGAGACCTCTCCCAGGAGCCCTTGAGACAGGATTGTTGTCCATTACAGCCTCCAGATAAAGAAGCTGCAACTCAGTCAGGGACGCTGCTGTCCTGCGACCATGGGCTGCTTAGCTGGGACACTGGCTGCCTCTGCATCCTCCTAGGAGCCACTCTTTGGGAACAAGGCCACAGGGGGAGGAGCTTTGATCCAGTCATTTCCAAACCCCAAGGGATCCTGGGACGAGTGGCAGAATCCTGGCCCTGCAGACATCGCTAAATCTTCCGCCTTTGGTATTGAGTATCGCTTTTTATGATGGTTTAAATTATTTATGCTGTTTTGTTGAAAGCTAAGCACACTGGAGAAATTGTCACTAATGGAAAGGTAGAAAGTGGGCAGCATGTTGTGCTGTGGTGGGGCCTGGCATCTCCAGCACTTGTACTTTAAACTGTCTTGTAGTGTGTGTGTGTGTGTGTGTGTGTGCGCGTGCGTGCGTGCGTGCGTGCGTGCGTGCGCGCGCGCGCGCGCGCGCCGAGACAGAGACAAAAGTTAAGAGAAAGAGTTGAAGCTAGGTATAATGATGCACACCTATGATCCCAGCATTCTGGAAGGCTGAGACAGGAAGATCACAAATTCAAGCAGGCTGGGAAATGTAGCAACTTATTAAGATCCTGTCTTAAAATAAAAAATAAAAAAGGGCTGGTGATGGAGCTCAGTGGAAAGGCCTTTAGATCAATCTCTAGTACGAAGAGCAGCAGCAACAAAGATGAGTTATTGCCAGGGCTTGGTCACCCCACCCCCTGTGTGTTCATTTCCCAGGTCAATTTTTAGCTTCTTTGGAGATGATTTCCTCTGCATTTCAGCCTCTTCATAAATAACATGGTACCTGTTCCCATCTCAGGGGAGATGGAGGTTATTGATGTAATGGCTTTTTAAAGAACTTAGAACTCTTGCAGAGAAAAGCCTATTATAAATAAATAGCATAAATTTTAGCTATAAACACAGAGTCAGCTGTTAATATAAATATTGTAGATCTCAATGCTTGACTCTGTTTGGAGATGACATATAACAGAATGCTGACCTTTATCATCCACACATACTGCACCTAGCAAGGCTGTCAGTGATGTGAAACAGTTTTGGGGGGAGGGATTTCTTTTTGAGATAGGGTCTCTTTATGTAGGCCAGGTTAACCAGAAACTCACAGTGATCCTCCTGCCTCAGCCTCCTAAACACTGGGATGACAGGCATGCGCTATCCTATCTGGGTTCAGCTGAGTTCTTTAGAGTGATTGAGAGGTGCCATGGCAGCCACAACCCCATATGCAGGTCTCTTCATGTCATTGCTTTGTGCCCAGGAAATGGCTGCAGTGTCTAACACAGAGAACATTATAGTTCCTCTTGCTCTTTTGACCACTTATCTTAAAACTGTGCCTATGCATTTAGAGGGAAATAAAAGAGTATGAACTTGCTGTGGTGCGACATATCTACATATAATCCTAGGTACTGGGGAGGCTTAAGCAGGAGGATTGTAAGTTTGAATCCTGGAAACTTAGTTTCAAATTCTTGTCTCAAAACAAATAAAAGACAAAGAAAAAAAACAAAAAAATCCTGCTAGGGGTGTAGCTCATTGCCTCCCAGGTTCAATCCCCAGTGCAACAACGACAACAACAACAACAAAAAAAAAACAGAAAAAGAAAAAAGAAAAGTTGACAGATCAGGTGAATCAAGCTGATGGATTCGGGTTCACATATGAATGTTAGTCAAGACTGAGGAACAGAAGTAAAAGCTGGAGAGAAGGGAAATAAAAAGAACCAAGCAGCCACACATAGATGGACCAACACCCCATGATAAATACATTCTTTATGTGTCTTGTGCTAATACAAAAATGAGTTAAGGATCTGGGTCTGGTGGCACACACCCGTCATTTCAACACTTACGAGGCTGAGGCAGGAGGATCACCATGAGTTCAAGACCAGCCTATACTACACAGCAAGATTCCATCTCAAAACTAAAAAAGGAAAACTAAAAAAGGAGCAGCTGGAGTTTCATTCCAGAAGTAGAGCTTCGACAGCATGCCTCAGGCTCTGGGTTTGGTCTCCAGCTCCGTAAAAGAAAAAAATGATGATGCATAAACTGAGCATTTTCATGGGTTCTAAGCAGGTGGCCCAGGGGTTTGTCCCCGGAGAAAAGTGAGCTTCCCTGGAAGATGAGGATGATGGTCCAACACAAATCCCAGCTTTCTCTCTGCTGACTCGCTTGGGAAATTCAAACAGTGTAGAAGATGGTAAATAAGGGAAATAAAAGAAGAGGTTTTTTTGTTTGCAGGGCTGAGGGTGGAAGCGAGGGCTTCACAGGCCAGCAAGGCCACATCCCAGCCTGTCTACTGTTTGACCAAGTTGAGGCCAGGATGCCACCTGAAGAGAAAGACAAATGAGTCTTTTGGGAGATATGTGACTTCCGTGTCTCTGACTCATCTCACACTACGAGCCTGCAGTGGCTGCTGACAACTCCTGCATGGTGGGCTAAATATGCATCTTTCCTTGTCACAAATTGTATCTTCTTGTTCAAGTGTCCTCATGCTTGGCTGCTGTGTGGCGATGACCTCATTAGCTGTGCAGAGAATGGGAGAAGGAACTTCAATAGTGGCACCTCTGAGCCAGGGACGTGGACCAATCAGCCCCTGGAATGTTGCCTTCTTCCCCTCGGAATGAATGTTTTCCTTTCTTTTTTTTTTTTGAAACAGGGTCTTGCTTTGTAGTTACTTACCAACTTACATCATAGCAATCCTGCCTCTGCCTCCTGAGTGCTGGGATTACAGGCGTGAGCCACCACGCCCGGCACTGTGGTATGTGGTACTGGTTGCTGCTGGGCATGAGTCTCCACACTCAGTATTGTATGTGGTTACCGAGGATCGAACCTGGTTCCTTGTGTTTGCAAGACAGGCGCCAGAACCACTGAGCTAAGTCCCCGGCCCTTTCTTTGATCTTTTGAGGCAGGCTTGTCTTGAACTTGTTGGGATCCTCCTGCCTCAACCTCCTGAGTGTTGGGACTGTGAGCATGTGCTACCTCACCTGGCTAGCAAAGCCTCTTACTATGTAAAGTGATATTTAGATTCCAGGGAATAGGACCTGGGGCAGGGGCACTGTGCACACAACCTCTCTCAAGTTTTCTTTTAAGTGGATTTGCAAGAAGAAGACCTATTTTCTAGGGCTGTTTCAGAGATCATAGGAGATAATCATTGTAAGACACTTAATGCAGGTCTTGACTTTATAGTTAGTGCTCAGTGGATAGCAGCTGTGGTCACCACCACTGCCACCATCATTGTCATCCTCATCTATTTTAATTCTTCCTTTCTCTGGAGAGACAAATCCGCTGAGAACAGTATTTGAAGATGTTAGAACCAGAAGACACATGGACCTTAATCCATCTACTCTGCCTTATTTTATAGAACAAACACCAGCACGGAGACACTAAACACTCAGGAGGCTGAGGCAGGAGGATCGCTGTGAGCTCAAGGCCAACCTAGACTTACATAGTGAGACCCTGTCTCAAACCAAAAAATAAACAAACAAACAAAAAAGAGACACCGACTCGCCAGTGGCCCTACACATAGGATGCAGTGGGATCATTTTATGTGAACATTTTAGACTCTGGGATTGTTATGCGCACATAGGAAACCCACAGGAGTGCCGAGGGGCTGTTAGGGAGGAGAGAGGAAGGAGTCCTCATTGTCACATGGCTGGGGTGTTGTCACAGGACTGTGCACAGAGATAGTTGCAGATGTGCTCAGATTCACAGTGGGAAGATAGGGCTGCTGTCGCCTTCATCTCTGTTATAGAGACGAGACCAAGGCTGTGGAGATCACACAGCCTGTTTGACAGCATGAGGTGGGCGACAAAACCAGAATCTGAAGTTTGGGTCTCAAATGTCCCCAAAAGTCAGGGTGTCAGAGCGGAGCCCCCAGAGGAAGTCAGGTCACAGGGCCACACCCCTGAGGGGACTTTGGGATCCACCTTCTTCTCACTTCCTCTGCTTTTGGTCACTTGGAGGTGAGGAGCTCTCTTACCACACCAACCTGCCCTGATACGCTGTTCCTACCGCTGAGACCACAGGGCTGAGCTGACTTGGCTGCCCTTGCAGCTTGATAAGTTGGTGTCTTCAGGTGTCTCATTATTGTGATGGAAAGCTGACTCATACAAACTGTGAGAGCCTGGAGCTCCACACTCCCCCATCCCTCCTTGCCAGGAAGGGTACCCTGTTGCTCTCTTTCTGTCTTTTTCATTTTTTGGAGACAGGGTTTTACCATGTGGTTCAGGCTGGGCTCAAATTCCCAGCGATCCCCGTGCCTCAGCCTCCAGAGTGTAGGAATTATAGGCATGTAGCCCCACGGCCGGCTCAGTTTTGATTCTACACCCATCACCCAGGATGTACTCTAGACAGAGTGGGATGAGGCTGGACCCCAAGAGGCCCTATCTGAGGTTTCTTCAGCATCGTCTCCCCACAGGGCCCTGGGGGAGGTTGAAGGTCACCAGCCACCTTGAAAATGGTGGGGCCCTGTCAGCGGGTCCTTGATGTTCTGTGGTCCCAGCTTGGCCCCGTCACGGGCCCCGGGCCCCTCTGGCAACCTCTCTGGTGCTCTGTCCGTGTGGACCATTGCTTCTGTCACTGCTCCGCGGTTCCAGTAAACAGCACTTTGGTTTCTTGCATCACAGCTTTCGGATTGGAGCTGATCGACACAAGGTTGTTCCTTGTTGGTAAAAAGCCTGTTAGAGAAATAATGTGCACACTGCAATTCGGAAGAGGGTTCTGCTGAGGGTTGTTGTCTTGCTACAGTGATGGATGCCCCCCATTATGGGGCTGGCACTCAGCAGCTGATGTAAACAACATCTCAAAGAAACCACCAAGACTGAGTAAACACATGGCATTTGGTTCTTAGTTGAGCACGGTGTGCACATCAGCAATCTCAGCACTCAGGAGGCTGAGGCAGGAGCATCGCTGTGAGTTACGGGCCAGCCTGAGAAACATAGCAAGGCCCTGTCTCAAAAATCAAAACAAGGGGCTGGGGAGTTAGTTCAGTGGTTCCAGCACCTGTCTTGCAAGCACAAGGGCCTGGGTTTGATTCCTTGGTAACCACATACCATACTGGGCATGGAGACTCACACCCAGCAGCAGTCAGCACCACATACCACAGTGCCGGGCGTGGTGGCTCACGCCTGTCATCCCAGCACTCGGGAGGCAGAGGCAGGAGGATTGCTGTGATGTGAGTTTGAGGCTGAGCTCAGGGCCAGCCTGAACCACAAAGCGAAACCCTGTTTCAAAAAAAAAAAAAAAAAAAAAAATCAAAACAAGACACTGCCGGTTTATCTCAGTGGCACTGCACCTGCCTTGAAGGTGCAAAGTCCTTAGTTTAATACCTGGTATAAAGAAAATCCACAAAAAAACAAAAAACCCTCTCCACTGTTTTACTGTTTTCAGAAATATGAGTGTTTGCTTCTTGGTCTCTTCCCCTGTGGGGATTGTTTGGTGTTTTCTGTGTGGCCTTGGAGCCCTGGGGATCGCTGTGGCCATTACAGTGTGATGTATGCATTCCAAGGTATACTGATATTCATCGGGACACAACTGAGAATTGGAGGAAAACGGGGAAAATGGCATCACTGGATTAATTTTGCTATTAATAACCTTGAGAGACTTTAGAAAATGTGCTCTAGCCAGGAGTGGTGGTGCACACCTGTGACCCTAGCACTCACCATGCTGAGGCAGGAGGATGGCCATGAGGCTGAGGCCAGGCTGGGGTACGTCCTGGGTTCAAGGTCAGTCTGGAATCCATAGAGAGACCTTGTCTCAAAAAGGGGAGTTGAAAGCAAACGTGATGGCGCATGCTGCAATCACAGCACTCTGGGAGGCTGAGGCAGAAGGATTGCAGGTTAAGTCTATCATGAGCCATTTAGTGACTTAGACTTAGCAAGACCCTGTCTCATGTGCCGGGAATATAGCTCAGTCAAAGACCCTGGGTTTGAGTCCCAACATCATCAGAAAAAACAGACAGCAGTGGTCTTGGCAGGCTTTTCCCTAGACATGTAGAAACTTCTTAGAGTCACCTTTCCTCTTTACTCAACATATTTTAAAGATTACTTTCTAGAATTATGTTCATGTCCTCTGGCATGATTTCAACTGTTTTAGTTAGCATCAGTCATTCACATTTTCTGTTCATTTGGTTTTTAAACACCTCAAAGTTATTGGGGTCCACATGTCACCAGCCAGCTGGGTTTTTTTTAGGACTGTAATATATTTTTCTCATTTCAGTCTTGCTCCTAACATCCTTGCCGGCAAAGGTGCAGACAGTGGAGCCGATTAGAATTAGTGAGACAGGTGCGGGGGCCCATGCCTGTACTCCCAGCACTCTGAGGCTGAGGCAGGAGGATGGCAATGAGTTCAAGGCCATCTTAGACTATACAGTGAGACCTTGTCTCAAAAGAACTGAAACAATAAGGGAATGAGTTGGGAGGTTGGCTGGTCGTGTAGCTCAGGGGGCAGGCACATGCCTGCCAAACTCAAGGCTCTGGAAAAAACAAAAACATTTACCGATGAAATATTAATGAAGAGGTATTGAATGTAGGCTTGAGGGACTTTCTGGTGAGTAAAATCTGTGATATTCGTAACATCTATTTCAGCTGCTATTCTTTTCTTTCCTTCTCAATTCTGAGTAGTTGAAGCCACCAAATAAAAATCAGTGGTTGCCAAGCTAGAGGCTTGAGTCTGTCATTTCCTAATGGGGCAGACTAACCTGTTCTAAAATGTCTCCAGGTTTTCTCACTGATTCCCAATCATCTTGGCATTTGGAGTGTCACTGTGTATTCATATCTGTCAGTGAAACCAACTTGCATCTTCTGTTAAAATACTTACCAGATCCCTAGTAGCCCTTAAATAAAATCAAAAAATAAATTAAATACTGGAAAAAACTAATACCTTAACTGGTCTATCACAAGTTCCTTATTGTCAATTAATATCATCTGTAGACACATCTCTATAAAATAGATATTAATATCTATAAAGACTGCATAGGAAGAAAGGTATTTTCGAGGTTTAACGGGGTAGAGAGACTTCTAGATTCCTAGGTCCAAAAATACAAGTGGTAACTATTTTTAATCGTGCAACATGACCCACAGACTTAAGTACATATGTTACCCGACCTTGGTTAGAAGAACTGGAAAATATTTCTCTTTATGGCCCTGGGAGAATCTGGCAGACACTGTAGTTTTCATTCTCCCAGAAATAAAAGAGATCTGGTAGGGCTCCATCCCTTCCAGTGTCAGTGTGTGGCATTTTTGAGTGAACGTGGACTCTGAGTTGGGAAGGGGTTTCTGTCACATTCCCTTTCGGGCACCGGCGGGGAGGCTGGAACATTTTCCAACAGGTCAGAGAGGACTGTGGCTTCCAGCTCCCATGCACATGGCCTTGTGCTTGGCCCAGCTGCTTTGGTCCTGTTCCTGTCCCCTCTCCCCCAGCTGCTGTTCATGCTTGCAGAGGATTAACTGGTGCTGCTGCAGCTGAGGTCCCTTCAGACAAATTTAGTTGTTGAAGTAGGAATTCTGTGGTGCTGGGCATCACACCCTGTGGTGCTCAGCCTCGTGCCTGCCAGGCAAGAGCTGCCCCACTGAGCCACACATCTGAGCCATGGATATTTGTTAGCAGGCTAAGAGTAAGGGCCACACCATGTAATGGTACCCAGCCATGTACATGCCACCAAACACTACCAACATTCCCAGCCTCATGTCATCCTTCCCACGCCAAGAAATGAAATATAAGAGGTTTCAAGACAGCTTGGTCCATGTCTGTATTCCCAGCCACTAGGGAGGTTGAGGCAGAAGGATGGCAAGTTGGAGGGCAGCCTGGACAACTCATCAAGACCCTGATGAGTCATTTCATTTCATGAGTCATTTTCATTTCAAAAAAATGAAAAAGCCAAGTGTAGTGGCACACATTTGAAATCCTAGTAGTCTGGGAAGCTCAGGATGAGGGGTTGCAGATTTGAGCCTAGCCTGGGAAATTTTATAATTTAGTGAGAGCTTGTCTCAAAATAGGAAGTAAAACAGGGCTGAGAATGTAATTCCACGCAAAGCCTGGGATCAGTTCCAACAAACAAATGCACAAAAAAGTAGTGGGATATGGGCTGGGGATTTAGCTCAGTGGTTCCAGCGCCTGTCTTGCAAGCGCAAGGACCTGGGTTCGATCCTTGAGCTCAGTGGTTCCAGCGCCTGTCTTGCAAGCGCAAGGACCTGGGTTCGATCCTTGGAGACGACATACAATACTGGGTGGGGAAACTCACGCTCAGCAGCAATCAGTACCAGCAATCAGTGCTGGGCGTGGTGGCTCACGCTGGTAATCCCAGCACTCGGGAGGCAGAGGCAGGAGGATTGCTGTGATGTGAGTTGGAGGCTGAGCTCAGGGCCAGCCTAAACTACAAAGTGAGACCCTGTCTCAAAAAACCTTAAAAAAAAAAAAAAAAAAAAAAGTACTGGGATAACGGGTCTGTGGCACCGCACCTGGACTGACACTTGAATCTACATTTTCTATGGAGTGAGGTAAGGGTCATATTGTTGAGTAACTCTTCCAGGATCGCTTAGCACCATTTAGAGTTTAAACTTTGCCCACTGATTTCAAACACCAGTGCTCTCCTATGTCATGTTCTCACAGTCATGCAGCTGATTTCTGGACTTTCCTGTGCTCCATTTCTGAATGTATACATTCTTGTGTCAATAATACAGCAGAGTCCTATCACGCAGTGTTCTGTGTCTCACTGACTCCAACTTGCAGGCATGTCCTCGTGCTGTATTCTTTAAAATTGCTGTGTCATTGTGCTATCATTTGATTTTTTAAAAAATGGATATGGAAAAGCCTGGTGTGGTTGTACATACCTGTAATCTCAGCACTCAGGAAGCAGAGGCAGGAAGATTGCCAAGAGTATGAGGTCAGCCTGGGCTACATAGGAGTTCAAGGCCAGCCTAAACTATGGTAGTGAGATTGCCTTTAACTAAACAAACAAACAAACCAATAAATAAATGAAGGATATAGAATAGACTTATCATGATCATGTGAAATTTACAATTTTGTCAAATCTCACAAAAAACTTTTTGAAAATTTTATTGAAATTGCATAAATTTATGGTTAATTTAGATATAATAAATATCTTTATTATATTTCCTTCCAATCCCCAAATAAACAGTAGTTCTCCAACCATTAAGACTTTTTCTTAGGACTGAGGATTGAACCCAAACAAATTGCAACCTCACTTGCTTTTAAAAATTTTTTAAATTTTGGACTGGGATTTAGTTCGGTGGTTCCAGCATCTGCTTTAGAAGTGCAAGGTCCCTAGTTTGATCCCAGTAATCACATACCACAATGCCTCGCATGCTTACTCATGCCCACCAGTAGTCAATACCACACACCACAGTGTGGGTCACGGTGGCTCATGCCCTTAGGCCCAGCACTTGGGGGGCAGAGGCAGGAGGATAGCTGTGAGTTCAAGGATTGCCTGGGCTACATAGTGAGTTTAGGGCCAGTCTGAACTACAAAGAAACAAGACCCTGTCTCAAAAAAAAAAAAATACATATATATATATATATATATATATATAAATTTTGAGATAGGGTCTCACTCAGATGAGAACTTTCTCCTCAACCTTAGATTTTCTTTAATATGTCCCAATATAGTTGTAAATTTTTTTCTATGTGAGCCGTGTTCATTTATCCTTAACTATTTATTGGTTCTATCACTATTTTTTAAAAAACTTTTCTTTTAGTTTTTTGAGACAGGGCCTCACTTTGTAGTTCTGGCTGGCCCTGAACTCACTATGTAGCTCAGGCTAGCCTCCAACTCAGTTATCCTGCCTCTGCCTCCCAAGTGCTGGGATTACAGTCATGAGCCATCATCTATCACTATTTTTAATGAGAATTTAAAAAGTATTATATTCTAATGAAAAGAAATGCTTCATAATCCCACACCTGGCCAACATCTTTGTATCTTGATGTTGAAACCAGCAGCTTTATCGCTCGCAGTGGGATGGTGGCACCGTCCTATTAACAGAACTTCTACGTCACTGTTTCCTTGCCATCAAGGAGAACCCTCCCAAACCATGGTAAATTCAATGTTCTAATAATTTGTTTATGACTTTGAAGAAGTTCTTTTGTATAAAATCTGCAAATGGAGAAGCCAAAAGCCACACAGTGTCTGCCTTTACTGCCCTTTCAAGCTTCTGTTTAGGCTCCATGTCCTGGAGCACTCACACAACACAGTTCCCTACAGTTCTCTGGTGTTTATCACAGGACAAGACAAAAAGCTCAGGCTCGGCCCTGGAAGTGGTGTCCGCTGCTGAGGTCTGAGCCTCGGCTCATTAACCCATTGCGGTTTCCATTTTGTCTTTGCTGACAGGAAGCTGAGACCTGAGTTTCATGCTTAGAAGTAGCATATCTCCTTGACTCTTAAATAATATCTTCCCACATCTGTGCATTCAGGCTGTTCAAATAGCCTTTTCTTAATAATTATTATTTTTTTGGCAGTAAAGGGGAATGAACTCATGAGTGTACTTACAAGGCAGGTGGTGGCACCACAGCCAAATCTGTGGCCCTCTTCATAATTATTATTTACTTAATTAATAAATTTTTTTTTTTTTGAGACAGGGTCTTGCTTTGTAGTTCAGGCTGGCCCTGATTTAACTATGTAGTGCAGGTGAGCCTCGAACTCAGAGTAATCCTTCTGCATCTGCCTCCTGAGTCCTAGGATTATAGATGTGAGAACCAGGCTTAGCATTGTGGTGTGTGTTTATCAGGGACGGAGGGGATCGAACTCAGGTACTTGCGTTTGCAAGCAGACACCGGAACCACTGAGCAAAATCCCTGGCCCAATTTATTAATGTTTTTGAGACAAGGTCTCACCATGAAGCCCAGGCTAGTCTTTAGCTGGAGATTTTTCTGCCTTAGCCTCCCGGGTGCTGGGATTACAGGTGCTGCCACTTGTTTGGTTTTGAGAGTCTCACTTTGTAGTTCACGATGGCCCTGAACTCACCATGTAACCCAGGCTAGGCTCAAATCTGTGGTGATCCTCCTGCCTGAGGCTGCTGAGTACTGTGATATAGATATGTGCCATCACACCTATCCTATTAGTTGCTTTTCAGAAAATTTATTAACTGATACATAAAAATATAAAAACTGGCTGGGTAGGGTTGTGCACAGTTGTCATTTTGGCATTCTGGGAGGCTGAGGCTAAGGCTGAGGCTTGAGTTTCAGCCCATCCTGGGCAATTTGATGATTTGCTAAGTAGTGCAAAGGCTCTGGATTAAATCCAAACTGCCATAAAAAAGAAATAAAAGGGCTGGAGATTTAGCTCAGTGGTACCTGAGCCTGCTTTGAAAGCACAAGGTCCTGAGTTTGATCCTCAGTAATCACATACAACAATGCGGGGCTGTGGTGACGTGGTGACTCACTGTTATCCCAGCACTTGGGAGGCAGAGGCAGGGGGGTTGCTGTGAGTTCAAGGCTGAGTTCAGGACCAGCCTGAATTACAAAGCGAGACCCTGTCTCAAAAAACAAACAAAACTTAAAAAAAGAGAAATAAAAATAAAATGTACATATTGTACATATCAATACATATTAGTGGATTATGATGTTATGTTTGGATATATGTACACCTTGTAACATTTCAATTAGGTTACAGATATTTTTATTTTCAAACATGTATTACTTCATAATGAATGCTTTCAAAATCTTTCTTCACCCTAGAACTTATTCGTCTCAGTACTCCTCAATCAATATTTTCCTATCCTTGCCTTTATTTACTTTCGACGGTGCCGGGAAGGGAACACTTGCTAGGTAAGCGCTCTTTCACTGAACTACTCCTCTAGCCCCATTTTTTTTTTTTTTTTTTTTGAGACAGGGTCTCGCTTTGTGGTTCAGGCTGGCCCTGAGCTCAGCCTCCAACTCACATCACAATCCTCCTGCCTCTGCCTCCCGAGTGCTGGGATTACAGGCGTGAGCCACCACGCCCGGCACTGTGGTATGTGGTACTGGTTGCTGCTGGGTGTGGGTCTCCACACCCAGTATTTTTATG
>PVIR01003487.1:0-11489 GCA_004026965.1 Petromus typicus
TACTTAAATGGACATACCTTGAGGATATCCTCATAAGTGAAATAAATAGGTCACAGATAGATACATATCGCATCTTTTCTCTGGTATGAGAAAATAAAGATGTAAATGAGTCCTAGCATTGTATGTTATATATTGTGAAATAGAAAATGCTCAATGTAAAATAAGGTGAAAGGGGACAATGTTGAGATTGTAACAAAAATTAAGGAAACAAATTTTTTATATATGGGGGGGTGGTAGGGTGGGTGGGGCTATGGGAAAAAATGAGAATTAAGTTGTGTCTTATACTGGTACAAATCCCCATTATGGAGTGCAATCATGATGTGTATATTTAATGTACCAATAAAGATAATTAAAAAAAATTTTTCTTTTTTACCTTTGAGTTAAAACTGATACAAATTTCCTGATTGTCTCACATATGAGCATTCCTCTTTCTTTGGAGTGAAAAATGACACTACACCTTACTCTAAAAAAATGCCTAAACTATAATCAAGATTAGAGAAAGGAAATGTTGAACCTAACATGGAGACTTAAATAATAATGGTAATACTATTCACCATAATCAGTGTGCATTAGTCAAAAAAAAAATGACTTACTCTGAAGAAATTTTTTTTATATTTAGTTTTTATACTTTCCTCCTTTTGCAATGATTGCTAGATTAAAAGGATGAAGGAAAAAGGAAAGGAGATTCTCTCTCTCTGTCTCTCTCTCTCTCTCTGTCTCTCTCTCTCTCTCTCTCTGTCTCTCTCTCTCTCTCTCTCTCTCTCTCTCTCTCTCTCTCCAGAATTTTCAGTATTAGAAATTCAATATAAGGGGGGCCGGGGATTTAGCTCAGTGGTTCCGGCGCCTGTCTTGCAAGCTCAAGGACCAGGGTTCGATCCCCTGGTAAACACATACAATACTGAGCATGGAGACTCACACCCAGCAGCAATCAGCACCACATACCACAGCACCAGGCGCGGTGGCTCACACCTGTAATCCCAGCACTCGGGAGGCAGAGGCAGGAGGATTGTTGTGAAGTGAGTTTGAGGCTGAGCTCAGGGCCAGCCTGAACCACAAAAAGTGAGACCCTATCTTGCAAAAGAAAGAAAGAAAGAGAGAAAGAAAGAAAGAAAGAAAGAAAGAAAGAAAGAAAGAAAGAAAGAAAGAAAGA
This sequence comes from Petromus typicus, assembly GCA_004026965.1. Taxonomy (NCBI): domain Eukaryota; kingdom Metazoa; phylum Chordata; class Mammalia; order Rodentia; family Petromuridae; genus Petromus; species Petromus typicus. The sequence goes on from PVIR01003487.1 coordinate 1,151, forward strand.
AAGAAATTCAGTATAGGGACTTTAGCTACCAGCCCTTTACAACACTGGCCTTTTAAAAGTTTTCTTATTTTTTAAATGTTGAGATTGAATCTCCAAGGTACTCACTCCGGGCTTTGATTTCTTATTCTTCTGTCTCAGTCTTCTCCCTCAGTTTCTCAGGGTTCTAAGATTGTAGGCATACAATAAAATGCCCAGTTTTTCTTACTCTTTTTTAGATAAAGTCTAATATTACTTGCTTCTGAGTTGTTTATACTTCTTACTGGGTTATAGAATTCATTTGTGAGCTTGTTCTATTGTTACATGGGTTCTATCTTCATCTTTCTCAATCATTATGCCCTTGTCCACATTAACATCTAAAGGTTTTTACATTATTGAGACAAGGCCAAGTTTTTATACCAAGCAATTTCTTCACCTTAGTTGAGTCAGAAATCCTAGAGACTTGTAAGTAAGGCAGAAAGGAGGTTTATAAAATATGATCCCATGGAGCTCTTTCAAAATTGTGAAGGTGAGTCAAATTAAAACACCTTTGTACATAAAAAGAGTAAAGATGTATTCAAGTCACCTACATACACTTGTACACAAATTCACCTTCAATATTTCTTCAAGTTTTTGCTGGAATCATATGGATAAGATATCCAAAGAAAACATTCAATCTTACTCATTACAGATGGCCTCAGCAGCTTCATCAAGTGCAATGAGAAGAGTTGATCAGAGTCAAGGTGGGGTGAGAGCTGTGATTAAAGATCATGTTTTCTTCCTGATAATTGAGAAGAGGTGGAGTGCTTCGTCCACAGTGAATTCACAGGGCACACTGAGTTTTCTTTTAGCTGAGTTTTGTGACACTCACCCGCTGATTACTGGCTTTATCTCTTCACATTTCAACAAATACGTGTTTCGACAAATACACAGTGAGAAATAATAATTTACTACAATCAGATAAGATGAATGCCTCAATTTTGGTCTTTTGATAATTAAAACTATACTACATTTTTCTTGGTTAATAAAAGGTGAATGAAAATAAAATTGTCTGATTATAATGTCCTATGATATTTGAGCCAGGAACCTTTAAAATTTGGTATATGTCTAATATTTATTTCTATTTTGAACTAGATCTTTGTTTTATTCATTCTATATTATGCCAAGTACAATTGATACATGGGGAAACATTTAACTGTCAGCCCTCTAAATGTCAAATACACTGAGTTCATGTCCCCCCAAACCAAAGAATAGATCCAAGTAAGAAAAGAAAGTAATAAGTAGGAAAATTTATTGAGTTAGTTCTTGAAATAGAAAAGGGCCCTAAAAGTGGGCTGGCACCATTAATATGACTAAATCTTTCTCCTATGATTAATGGTACCAAATTAATTATTACCATGCTTGTCAATTTATAGGTTTTGCCTGATGTTATTGTTATTATTAATTGTACTAATTTAGTCAGATGTCAAGTTTATCAAAATAGGTTTTTCTCCTTTGTATGATGACACTGTAATTTCTGCGATCATTACTATTATCACATTCCAAGACCAAAGAACTGATTTCTGAGACAGAGAGTTATCAACTTATCATCCTTAATACACTGGGAAAGTAGAAACAAACACAAAGAATGAGAAACAAATGCACTCTGAAGACTTCCATGATGATTAATCATTTCTGGGGAAAGCCCTGATACTTGTAATAAAGTTATCTGCTATAAGAAATTGTATAGTTGATATTGTGAAATAGAAAATATTTAAAAGGGAAGAGAGGGTAGGGGGTAAATAATGAGGGGAAATGAATGTGATAATAATAAAGAAAAAATTAAACAAAGATTATGAATATAGGGGGTGGAGGTTGCAGGGTGGGGTGAATGGGGAAAAAGAATCAAGTTGTGTCATATTCTGGAACAAACTCTTAATATTGAATGCGATGATGATGTGCATTCATAATCTATCAATAAAGATTTAAAATAAAGAAAGAAACTACAAGCATTGATACAGAACACAAAATAAAATTAGAAAAGAGACAATGACAAAATACAGATGCAAAATGCAACTGTAGAACTCCAGGCCCTGCAGGACAAATCCAATGGACAGCAAGACAGAGGAAAGCAGAAGTAATTTATTGGAATTTCCTGAATAGATAGCACCAGAAATTTTAAAAATAATACATTCATAAGACTATAGAGAAAGTGTTTTTTTAAGTAAGAAAATAAATGATTAAAATTGAAGGCATGCTGAGTGAAGCTAGAGTAGATAGAGGTTAAAAGAAACGAAGGACCTTGACAGAAAGTTGGAAACCATGAATTCCCGACATTAGAAAACACGGAATCCATGAAACAGATTTGAACAGATATACAGTAAATTTAAAATTCTATTGAAATTATGTGTGACTGATGGAACAGTGGCAAAGATTTTCAGAATATATCTAAAAGACAGGATTGTGGTTAGTAACCACAAAAAAAAAGTTATTTTAAAAATAGCAAGGGACCACGAAAAAAATCAATTTGAACATCTACAAAATGATGCAAGGGAGAAGAACATATATGATTTATTCAGGTCTAGGAGAGAACCAGAGTCAGTGAGAAAGCAAGTGCCATAAAAAACCACTCACAGAAGTAACAGCAGAAAACTTTCCAAATGAGGAAAGATTTTGACAAACAAATTATTGTGGCATATACAACTCTATGTGTGACAGAACAAAACAAAAACTACACTAAGACATGTATTTATCAAATTTCCAGAAATTCAGCACAAGAAAAAAATAATTAAAGCTGTTAAAGAAAATAAATAATAAATAAGTAAAGCCTATTAGAATGATAGCAGTCTTCTCAATGCAAACCTTTAAATCAAAGAGATCTTGGTGTGAAATGTTTCCTGAAAGAAAACAACTTTCAACACAGATTGGTATGTCCTGTAAAGCCATCTTCCAAAATCAGTGGTAAAATAAGATACTTCCATAAAAATGAACAACTAAACAAATTCACGATGACCAAACCATCTCTGTGACATATCTTGGAAGATATTTTAAAGATAATGAAGTCTACAGTTCCAAGAGGTGCAATAAAAACCCCTCCAGACAAAGCACACAAGAAAGAAAAATAAGCAAGACAATAATATTGCAAGGAAAAGCCAAAATACATAAGTTATAACCATCGAAGTAAATAGTTTCAATTCACCAGTCAAAAGAAACAGATTCCCAGAATGGATCAAGAAACAAGATCTAACAATACACAGCACAGAAGAAACACATTGAACTCAAAAAGAAATTCATTGCTTGGAAGTGAAAGGATGGAATACAATGGTTCATGGGACAGGAACCTGATAAAAAGCAAAGGTAGCTGTTCTATTTCCAGAAAATATGAACTTCAAACCAAGACTGATTAAAAGAGACAAAGATAGTCACTCCATACTTGGTAAGGGGAAACTTCAACGAGAAGGAATAACAACTATAAATATATATGCTTCAAAATACCAATACGCACAACTATAAAAAAACATTAATGGACAGGAAACATCTAACAAGCACTAACAGTTTTAATGGAGGATCTCAGTACTGCGCTGTTACAATAGTGCAGTACTAAGATCATCTAGAAAATACAATCTACAAAGAAGTATCAAAACTGAACAAAACTTGTGAACAAATAAATTCAGTGAATATCTACAGAGTGTTTGACAATACAACATCATGGTATATGTTCTTCTCAGCTGCACATTATTTTATTCTCCAAAATAAACCATGCACTAGCCAATAGAATATGCTTAAGTGAATGTAAAGTATTCAAAATTGTCCAGTGCATATGAAATCATTTACTGCACTGGAAATCAACGGAAATTAAACACATGGAAATTAAATGATGTCATTTGGAACAACCAATAGATCTCCTATGAAATTTAAGAAGAAATTGAGCATTATCTACAATTAAATGATAATGCATATAGAACACACTGGAGCTCATTGGACACAATAAGATTTCTCCTAAGAGAAAAATTTTTAGCAGTGAGTTCTCACATCAGGAAAGCAGAATGAGCTCAAACAAACTAATGTTCAAATGCAAGCATATAGAAAAAGAATGAGTCAAATGGTAAAGGGCACTGGAGGAAAGTAGGGAAAAAGAAAGAGGGAAATATTTTTAAATATCAAGAAAATGCTTAAATGGAAACAAAGCTTTTTATAAATATGGAAGATCATGGTTGAAGGTATAAAGGGGAATGGGAAAAAATAAGAATCAGAATATAACATCAGTAGGTATAAATTCCACAGAATGAAAGTGATCACTATGCATATATAAATTTTACCAACAAATTTCGTTATTAAAATAATTGAGATTTTATATTATAAATGTTATAAAGTTAATTTAATAATAGTTTCTGCAACATAATGAACTATATACATCTGAGGGTTTTTTCTTACTTGATAAGGACATATTAACTTGTTTTAAAACTCTTTGAAGAATCATCTTGTAGTCAGACTTTAAAAAACAATTTTAAAGAAAGGATGAAATAAACCACTGCTTGAAGAAACATTAGCTAACGAACCATAAATGCTTGATTTGGAGTAGATGACAAAGTGTTATTTGGAGTCTTGAAAGAATGTGAATAAATGTGAAAACATTTATTATGAAAACAATCTCTTTCTCTCTCTCTTTTTTGTTTTTGGTGGAACCAGGGATCAACCTCAGGACATTGCACTTGCCAGAAGGCAGATAACACCACTGAACTACATTCCTGACCCATAAAACAATATAAACCACTTCATTTGGGGGACATTTTTCAAAGAGGAAGATAAAAGCTGTCTAAATATAGAAGAGAATGGAAATGGAGCCTTCATAAAACTGATACATGCTAAGTGGTTTAATTTTTAATCCTGGAAAGACAGGAATTGTCTCTTAAATCTCTCTGTCAAAGGATATAATAATGATCCTTCTCTCTATCTTGCTCATTCCCCCAGATATTCTAAATTGTGCAAATGGTAGCTGGTGGTGGTGGTGTGTGTGTGCGTGTGTGTGTGTGTGTGTGTGTGTGTGTGCGCTAAGTGATAAGAATAGGCTATGTCCATAGGAAAAAAACTGGGATAAAGGAACTGGAAAAGTGACTAACTGAAAAGAACTCAGACCCCAAGAGAATGTGGTCTCATTATATATCATTCAAAGTTGAAACATTTTCAAAAAGGAAAATTTTATTTTCATAAAACTAAAAGAAACACTGAGACATGATAGTCTAAAAATTGATTACAACTCAGTAAAATTGATGCAGATCTAGATATAAAGAAAGATGTATATGATGGTATATGATAAATCATAATTCAATAAAATGAATGTGCAGTTTTATTTGTGAATATTCACACTTTATACTTTACAAATACACATATGCTGCTAGACTTCGAATATCTTTTGAACATCGTTGAACATCTTTGGCCATCTTTTTCTCAAAAGTGCATGTTAAAATCCTAATTCTCAATGAAATGGACTACACAATTGTGTCATTTGGAAAATTACTAATGTGGATAAGGTCATGATAGAGGGACCCTCATGATGGGTACATATGAAGAGGTTTTGTGTGAAGGGTAGGCCAATGCACTCTCTCTTATCTCTATCCCCACGCACAACCCAAAGAAAGACCATGTGAGACCACCATAAGAAGAAGCTTGTAGCCAACCAGGAAGTCAGCCCTCAGCTCATAGCGAGTCTGAAGGCTTTGGACTTAACTGGCTGGCCAGCAAAACTGAGAGGGAGAAAAAGAGAAAAAGCCTTTTCTACCCACCACTCAGTGTATCTTACAGCAGTCAGAGCTGACTCTGAAATGCACTTAAAACAGACAGAACGAATTTGCATTACATTTTTTTATTTAATTGGTCTCACTACATCAGAAAGGTTCAGTAATTTTTGCATTGATGAAAATGTTTTACTGCTTAGCTTCCTTTTTGCTAATCACTAGCACACGAGACTATTGACAACTCTGAAATATACCTGGTGATACTGAAGAACAGAATTGCCAATTATCTCTTAAAACATTTGCATAAATTATACACATGTAATTTTTGCACAACTATAAAAAGCAAGGCTTACATAATCCTATGTTCACCCTCCCACTAGTTTTTCAATTAGGAGAAAAAAAATTTATTTGCCATGATTTTAATGTCTTTGAGCTTTCTTCTTGATGCTTTGCATTGACTGAGGTTTTATTTCTCATGGTGCACTTGTTTCATGTTCCAATTTGGATCAAATTTTCGTTTTCCTGTATATCTTCTATGAACTGGAGTTCTCAGATTGTCAGGCCCATATTCCTCTATATTGGACATATTATTTCATATCTTCAAATACAACACACTTTCAGAAACATACTATTTTAAGAACTTTTAAGAACTTCCTTCATCTCTGGCAACCTCCCCACCAAAATATATATCCTTCTGCTGTAAGCCTCAGTGGAGCTGTTATTCTGGGTCTTTCAGTGGTTTACCATGTTGTTTACACTATTTTTGGATACTATGGCATCTTCCTGCTTTACTCTTTTTTTTTTCTATATAAGTATCATTTAGTTTATTTTCAGGAAAGCTGTCTGAGATGGAGCTTTCCAAATTCATCAAGTACAAAAATGCCTTTCTATTTCTCTCATGTTTTGAATAAATGTAAATTTTATTTCTCCCTACTCTTTTGAAGGTGCTGATTTGTTGTTTTCAGCCATCAGAGCATTTTAATGATTTTGATGAGATTCTGGTTCATACTGATTTCTTGCTAAATTATCATTTATTCATCACACTGGCTGACTTTTTTCTGGGATTTTTCTTGCTGGACTATTCTTAATTCCATGAGTCCTAGTATGTTCTTTCAATATGAAGTCATACGTTTTTATTCCCCATGAGCATTTTCCCCTCATATTAACATATAGCATTCTCCGTTGTTTTTAGATCTTTTGTTTTATTTTTCAGATGTTATTATCCTGAGAGAAATTATGTAGTTTTATTTCTATAAACCATATTTCTTATTTGGGGGTATCTGAGTTTTAGGAGACATAAGTAGCTAGTGTATACCTTCAATTTTCTTCAATTAATTATTTCAAATAAATCCTGCTTATAGCTGTCTCATCGTAGTATCTTCTACTGAATTATGACTGCAGGATTTTAAAGAGGTTCCTAAGGATAGTACTAAAGCCTTTGGTCTGAATATAGGCCTTTTAAAAATTAGAAACTCTTCATGATCGCTTGTGCTTCGTATTGGATTTTTATTTTAGATTCCCAAATTTCTCACGAACAGGTGATTCTAGTGAATCATGATTTTAGGTTGGTGTTGATAAGAGAAATAATTAAGAGTTACACGTGTATTTTTAGACTTTGGCAGTCCTCCGTCTTTCCTCTAAGAGGATCTCAGGAATCGGTGCTTTATGCCTGGGCACCCCGGTGCGAGGCGCTGCTACCCAGGCAGTCATGCCATTGGGCAGCTTGCTCTTCAAGGGGCTCCCCAAGTAAACACCGCCAGGTTCTGGGGTGCCTGACTCGCCTAGCGGAGACACATCAAGGTTTTTCTGTTCTTAAACAAAGAATTGAGAGAAAGGCGCAAAAGGGAATGAGAAAGTTTATTTGAGAAAGTAAAAGTGAAGATCGAGGGAGAATTGGCACAGCGGAGTAAGCTCGGGTTGAGTAACAGGAGAAAAAGCAAGTGCGGAAAAGTCGAGCCTGCTACTGTGAAAAAAAGTCATGATAACAAGAATTTGTTGGTGTCTGGGTCTTTTATGCAGCCCAAATCTTCAGAAAAGTCTCAAAAATTTCTACCTAAGGATCCTGAGATCCCAGGCCTCAGGCAGATATCAAATCTGGAGAATCTTATTGACCACCTGACCTAGTTCTTGGGACAAGTCCTGCTGCATGCTGGGAACTGTTCTGCGCATGTGTCCAGGATCTTGCGTTAAACGAGCTACACCTACTTCCGCAGCTAGCTTTGCCAGGCCCTAATTTCCTAGCGCAATTTCTTTTTTTCCAGCTTTCCACAAAAGATTAACTAAACATTTAGGTAGGCCAGGAGAATCTTCATCAACAATTCAATGTTGACCGGTCCTGTGTGTACTGGCAATGGAGCCAGATATGACGACAGCTCAGTGTATGTGTATGTCCTTTCCAAGAAGGCTTTCTGACTTCAGGAAAATGTGGCCAGTTGTGTGTTTGGAAGTTCACGAAAGACAGAAAATTTTGACTCTCAACATTTGAATTCCCTTCTGTATGATTATGTGAAATGCAGGCTTATTAGCAGACACACAGCATACGTACCAAATTGTTTCTCTTACGTGAGTAGTCCAAAGTATAAAGAGCAAGGTAAAAATAGATAATAGGAGCTAAAAAGATCGATCGTTTTCAAATAAGAAAGGGTTGTAGAGATAGAGAGGAGGGGAAGGAGGAGAGGAAGATGATGAAACAGGAATTAAGAAGTGTTATGTACATGGACTAACTTTATCCAAGGAATATAAACACGTACCAATAAAAATAGTGAACCTAAGTTGATCAAGTTGCATCTCAGAAGCAATATATTTTCTGATAAAGTATAAAATGTATAAAAAGTAAATCACCTTTATTTACACAAAGTGAGGGGGATAGGAGATCTTTTTTTAAGAGGGAAGAGTAATTCCTCATATACTACCTTGCTAAGAAGTAAAGCGGAATTAGACCCAAATATTCAATATAACATATAAAGTAACACGAGTCCAGGATTAAGTATTGAATATTATTCTAAGAGAAAATAGCCAAATAATAATTTATACTGTCTTTCCTCCTTTTCAAATACACTGAATTGTAAGCAAAATATTGCAGAAAGGGCAGCCTTAAGGAAAGAATGTGAACTGATAGTTGAATGGCAGATATAGTCATAATAACAGAGAAGCAGTTCAGACATCACAGGAGAAGATGCTGCAAGAGGCGTGTGTGCTGCTCACTCTTAATTGTAAAGTACTTTTCTTTTTGACACAATGGCTCAGTCAGCACAGACCAACAATGAATATAAAAAAGCATATCATTCCGGCTTGTAGAAGATTAACACTGCAGCGATTGCACGGTTTGGCCAGTACTGCCCAATTTCCCAATCTTTTATGTGAGATGCAGCAGTTGCTTTAAGAAAAACATACACACTGCACTTGTCACATTTTGTTCTCCACAGTGGAACCATTTCCCTAGTTAACATTATTTTAGCCAGGGATGGAGTCATTCGGTATCTTACCCACAGGCTTTTTTCACATTCCATTTGGTGCATTTGACCAGAAAATAGATACTAATAACTTCAGAAAAATCTCCAGCTGGAGCTTATCCTAATGTATCTTTTTTCTGCACATATATGATAATACAAAGTTGGAAATAGAGTTCTCATTCTATACAAATAGAACTTGGGGAATCAGAAGAAATTTATCAAGGATATGATAAAATGAAACTCAGTTATTATTTAGGAAAAATGTAAACAGAAAACAGAAGTTGCATAACTGATAAAAGAAAATATTCAGTGTAAAGTTGAAAAAGAGAATAAAATAATTTTAAAATTATTTAATAATAAAAAACTAACTAGTATTGCATCTTAACCTAGAAAGATTAAAAACAAACAAATAATTTAATAGGCTTATAGAGGTAAATTTAAAAAAATAGAGAGAAAACATATTGTTAAAAAAAAAAAAAGAGAACAACCCTGAGGCCTGGGATTTAGCTCAGTGGTTCCAGTGACAGCCTTGCAAGTGCAAGGGCCAAGGTTCGATTCCTGGTAACCACATATAACAATTCTGGGGATAGAGACACACCCACTAGCAATCAGAGCCACATACCACAATGCAGGGTGTAGCGGCTCACACCTGTAATCCCAACACTCAGGAGGCAGAGGCAGGAGGATTACTGTGTGTTCAAGGCTGAGCTCAGGGCCAGCCTGAACTTCAAAAGTGAAACCCTCTCTCTTGAAAACAAAGAAACAAATAAATAAAACACCAAACCAAAACAAAGCAAAACAAAATACAGGACAACCCTGAGCTAAATAAAATGCACTTATTGTGAAAAGACATGTCAAAGACCATGCTCAAAGCATGACAGAAATAACACATGAGACCCATAAAATCTCTCATTGTCCTATAAAAAGATGATTACACAAGTCCCTGGAACTTGTGAATCTAGTTAAGTTAAATATAAAAAGTGTCACCAAAAAATTAGCATTTTTCTAAAAATCCCAAATGTTAAAGCATATGACAATCAGACACTATTTTGATATCTACCAGAACATTAGAATAACTGTACAGCCCCTAGCATAGCAATAAAGTATAATAATAAAAATAACACATCTTACTTGTGCAAGAACCCAAGGAATATTTCCTTCACCTTTTGAAAGAGCTTACTCAAGAATATACTCAGC
>PVIR01003487.1:11589-88314 GCA_004026965.1 Petromus typicus
ATACTGGGTGTGGAGACCCACACCCAGCAGCAACCAGTACCACATACCACAGTGCCGGGCGTGGTGGCTCACGCCTGTAATCCCAGCACTCGGGAGGCAGAGGCAGGAGGATTGTGATGTGAGTTTGAGGCTGAGCTCAGGGCCAGCCTGAACCACAAAAGCGAGACCCTGTCTCAAAAAATCTTAAAAAAAAAAAAAAGAAAGAATATACTCAGCCAAACTCACAAAATAAGAAGTAGAGGCTTGGACTTCAAGAATAATGAACATTATATTTCCCTTAACTGAAATCAAGTCTTCAAAATAATTATTTAGAGTGCTACAAAATACCATGAATAGAAAGTCAGAGTAATTTATTGAAATTGAAAATATATATGTGAATGATAGGAGGTGTCAGTTTTCCATTTCAGTGATAATGCTTCAGGAGACATAACCACTCAAACCGGTGTTAATCCATATAAATATGTTCATTTATTTATACTGCCTTACTGAAACATATATACCCCACCGTAGGTCAGCATGGCCGAGTTTCTGACAGGGACTGGTTTCTTAGGTCCGCCGTGAGACAGAAGTCATCTATGCTGCATTGGTTGAGCTTCCTTTGTGGTTATCAGATGTTGACTAAGCTGGTCATATAGTGTCAGATAGGACTGCAAAGGTCACTTCTTCATGAATTCTGCATGCCCTGCTGTTTTGCTCAGATTTACCTAATGACAAACTCTCTGTCCAAAAGAGAGATAAGATATACAAAGATCTTGGGAGTCCTAGACTCTGAACTGGTGTCCTGTAAATGTCTTCACATTTTATTGGTCATAATAAGTTAAAAATCGAAACCAGATACAAAGTTTGAGATATTAAACTTTAAAGCTTGATAAAAACAAGTACAAGGTCATATAAAAACATCATGCAAATAAAAACAGGTGAAGAACTAGGAACATTTCCATAATACATCTCTCATCAAAATATTGTAAATGTGGAGATATAAAAATATTCATTGATTGTGATAAAAGGACATACTTATTTATAAATATGAATATATGCATTTGGATGTCTTATGTAATAAATTGTAATATAATATAAATATAGAGAGTTAAGATTAGAGGATATATGCTATATTCTAATTTTTACAAAATAATTCAGTATAATATGTATGGCATATGTGCTAAGAGAATTTTAAGAATATTATTTGAATGTACCTAGTAAATGTAAGAGTTATTTCTAGAGGAATGGCGACCATTTTCTTTAAAGCTAAGGTTGAAGAGAATAGCATTACATTTTGCATATGACACATTTCTTGATTACTTGAACTTACCTTTATGTTTGAATCACATGTAAATATCGTGGGGGTCTTTTTTGAAAAAAAAAATTCTTGTGAACTGAGGTAGGGAGTATTTAAAGAAATGCTACAGTGAATTCTCACCCTAAATGAGGGAAGAATTAGAGTCATAGTTTGGGGGAAGAGGGGTGAAGTGAATACTTGCTTTCAGCTGAAAACACTTTCCACCTTCTCAAATGGCATATTCATGAGCTCGCACACGCCTTGTCTGATCCCACTCGTTGTACTGCACTTAGTGTGTGTGACAAAATGCTGGACATGTTTATAAACATTCATAAGGGACATGTTGTGTAATTCTCTTTCTCATAGCTTTTGATTTTCTTTGCATCAATGCCTAGTATGGACAAAAATGAGAGGAGTGCCTTATTCCCACGTTGGTGAGTTTCTCTGGCATTCAAACCAAAAGATAACATTTAGCATTAGGATATAGTATATTAGATGCTAAATTGTAAAATTGTACTCTTCCTAGTTTTCTTGTTTTGTGTTTTTGAATACAACTTTTTGATGTATTTATCTTACTACCCTCTTGATAAAAATTAGCAACAGTGATCTTGTAAAGTTGCCTGTGTTACCCTTTTCCAAGGAAATGATTTCAAGATCTAAGAGCTTTACCCACAAGCTGAGAAAAGAAAATGTGTATGTAAATAAAAGAATGTCACATTCCATTACTCGCCTGAAAATATCCCCCTTCCTTTTGAACACACTTCTCTTGCCTTTTTTCTTGCCACCTTCTGAAGCAGCTCTAGAAGGCCTCTCCTGCGGGTCCATATTGTATGATCCAATTTGAATGCGCACTGGCACTGAGCACGGTCCAAAGCCAAGCAGGCTCCTCAGCACCATGATGCTGGGTCCTGTCCATGTTATCCACCCAATCCCACCCTCTAGACTTTAACTCTTCCCTAAAACCCAAATAATCATAAAAGGTAGGAAAAAAATTTAAATCATTTTAGGACACAAAGCATGATCAAAGACACTCCTTAAATATAATTTTCAGAACTTATTTGGAAAAGTGCCAAGAACAGTTGGATACTTATGCTACAAGCTAGAAGTATATTGAGAGGGATTAATGGAAACTTACATTTTATGTTATAATTTTGAAAAATTAAATAGTTGTCATATTTCTGATTGTGCTTCATTGATAATGTTGTTCTTCAAGAGACAGAAAGCATCATAAACAAGGTATACCTATCCCACTTACTTGATATTACATTAATAAAACATGAAACAATTAAGCCAAGTAGATAACATTAAATAACTGCAAGCATTATATGACCAAATAAAACTGTCATATGTTTCACTGGACTCATACCATCTGAAATGATAATCACACCATTTCTCTTTTTACTGTATACCAAATTGACACTTTTTGGTAGTCTTCTGCCTCTTTTAGATGTTTAATTATGTTTTCATAATTCTGAAAACTATTTCCACTTCCTGGCTGAAAATTGCTAGTTATATTTGTGTACAGTATAAAGGATAATTAGCAAGCTGCTCCTGTAGAAGTATGGTAGCTTATTGTTATGGTTTCTGTGGATCTCTTACCTTCATATATTAAAGCCCCAAATCACTGCAACTTGAAAGTAACTTAATTTGAAAACAAGGTCTTCAAAGACAAAGTTCAAGCAAATTGATATGTTTACTATGAGCCACAAACTAATGTCTTCATAAGCACAGGATATTTTCACATGAAAATAACAAAGGCATGTATGAACAAAGGAACTACCATGTGAAGAAAAGGCTTCTGTCTCCAAATATAGAGTTCTCAGAAAAATACAGCCTTCCTTTGCCATGTTATTTGCCTACAGAAGAATAAGTAACTTCTCACTTACAGAAGAAAAATAATTTTCTGTCGTTTAAGCCAACTGATCACTGGTGTTCTGTTACAATAGGTGTCAATAGTGTCAGATAGGACTGCAAAGGTCACTTCTTCATGCATTCTTCATGCCCTGCTGTTTTGCTCAGATTTACCTAATGACAAATTTTAAGCCACATTTCCCAAAGTTTATTTTTATTTTTCCTAATATAGCATCTTTCATTGGTCAGTGTCAGATGATTTTATTTTTACTACATTACTAAAAATGGAAACAACTGAAAGAACAATATTCATAATCACAGAAATGTTTTTATTTTTCTAAAATGACACCTTGATACTTCACTCAAACTATTTCCCAAACCAGCTGCTGTTTAATATTTAGCAACTGTTCAATGAATTGTTATTGAAAGAGTGGCTGTAGTGGAGTGACACAAAGTTTATGTACATGGGGGTTGGGGGTAGTAGGGTGGGTAAGGTTATGGGAAAAAATGAGAATTAAGTTGTGTCATATACTGGTACAAATTCTCATTGTTGAATGCAATCATGATGTGTATATGTGTATATGTAATGTACCAATAAAGATTTCAATAAAAAAAAACTTAAGTAGTTGGCAGTTTATAAAAGTGGGAAAAAAAAGTCCCTGCTGTACTTCTAATCAGTGAACTCAGTATACATCGACACCATGTGGGAAGCAAAGCGCAGTCAGACATAACCGAACACACACTGTTTCATCTCCGTATACCCCTTGATAACAGCATTTCCTTCTTTCAGCAGCAAAATCTCTTCTCTAATAATAGTATTGAAATACTCACCCATTGTTTTTCGGAAGGAAATATTTTCTATAGCATGCCTCTATTTTCAGTACCTGAACAATTTATGATCGTGCTGACTTTGGTCAGCGTAACTTTTACAAGTTCTGTGACAGTATTTTTACTCTTCATGTGCACAGGGCTTGTGTGTTTGATTCTCTCTTTATTTTTATTTATGTTGGGGATATAAAACTGGAAGGAAGTCATGTATTTCAGAGAAATACTGGAGATGATGTACTCATTCAATTTAAGTGACATTTATTGAGAATTGATCAGAAGCCTGGTATTTTACTAGGTACCAAAATGAGAAAAAGAAGTAGATAAATGTTCCTGCCTCTAAATACCTTAAAATATAAGACATTTGAAAAATATGGCAACCCAATGTTCATTCATTGAGAAATTGAGAAGTTACAGAAAATATCTGAATTAGATTTTGGCTTATTTTATATACTTCAGAAATATTTAAAATCTCATCAGTGAGCATATGAATTTTAAAATACATAAAGATGAATCAGTTTTCAAGTGTTTAATTATTATTTTTAATTGAAATCTTTATTGGTACATTACATATACACATCATGATTACACTCAACAATGAGAATTTGTACCAGTATAAGACACACCTTCATTCTCATTTTCCCAGTGTTCAATTATATATGAAGACTCTTTATATATTATCTGTTAAAAAAAAAAAGCCCTGTAACTAATTATCTGTGTCCTATAATTTATTCCTTGCATGCCTTAACACATAATGTTCAGGTCATGTTTAGATCACATAGCTCCCCACGGTCAGTTTCATGTAACATCTTAGTCTGTTTTGAGTCATTGCATGTATTAAAAATAAATAAAAATAAATCTTGAATGTTATTGTGTAAGAATGCACTCTGCCCTGAGTTTCTATCTGCTTGAATATACTCTGTCAGGGGCCGGGGATTTAGCTCAGTGGTTCTGGCACCTGTCTTGCAAGCACAAGGGCCTGGGTTTGATCCCCGATTACCACATAATAATACTGGGTGTGGAGACTCACCCCAGCAGCAACCAGTACAACATACCACAGTGCTGGGTGTGGTGGCTCACGCCTGTAATCCCAGCACTCGGGAGGCAGAGGCAGGAGGATTGCTGTGATGTGAGTTGGAGGCTGAGCTCAGGGCCAGCCTGAACTACAAAAGCGAGACCCTGTCTCAAAAAAAAAACTGGAAAAAAAAAAAAAAAAAGAATATATCCTGTCCTGACAGTAAATCATGAAGTAAATGAACAACTGTAACATTTAGAATATCCTCCTTCATTGAGCTGAAAACTGCTTCCTTTTCATTTCCATCTTCTGAGTTTGCCTTACAAAGCAGATCTTTCTTTCAAATTCCAGCACTTTTTACTTAAAGCAATCTACCTACTTTGCCTCTTATAGTTCAGGCTAGAGATTTCACATGCCTGCTTAACTTCTCTCTCTCTCTCTCTCTCTCTCTCCTTCTCTCTCTCTCTGTTCTTTTTTTCCATCTTTCTTCCTTTCTAAAAATATTAAATTAATTTTATTGCTACATTTTATACATACATCATCATCACAACAGCAAATTTAGCACCATAGCTGTATATAAAGTCAACACTCAAAAGTCAACAGCCTTTGTATACACAAACAACAGACTCATTGAGAGAAAAACTAGGTAATCAATTCCTTTCACAACACCATACAAAATTGATATATCCAGGAATCAATCAAACAAAGGAGGTGAAAGAACTCTACTCTGAAAACTATAGCACTCTGAAAAATGAGATTGAAGGTGATATCAGGAAATAGTAAAACATCCCTTGTTCCTGGTAGGAAGAACCAGTATCATCTAAATGGCTATACTCCCACAACTCCTATACAAATTCAAGCTGATCCTGATTGAAATCCCAACATCGAATTTACAGACCTAGATAAAATAATCCAATAATTGAGATGGAGCCACAAGAGACCTAGAACAGCAAAAGCAGTTCTAAGCAATAAGGACATGGTGGCGGTATCACGATCCTTAACCTGAAGCTCTATTACAATGCCGAATTTAGACTGTAACTAGGTATAACACTGAAAATTATAAAATCATTATAATTCTATATTCTATATATAATTCTAATTATAAAATTAGATTCTAATTATATATAATTCTAATTATAAAATCATTATAATTATATATTCTATAATCATTATAATTCTATATTCTATATATAATTCTGTATATTCTATAAAATCTTTGTGTGAGCCACAGAAAAAATTCCAGTCAAACACAGAATAGCAAGTGTTCTAGCAGATAATATTTATATGGAATTTGAGATCAGTTTTTGAAGAAAACTCCAGTTAGTGATCTACAAGGGATTTTTGTTATTGTTGGGGAGTAGTTAAGAGTCTTAATTTATCGGGGATACAAAGGAGCTCAAAAGAAATGGCATCTTACAAGAACAGCTTGGAAGTCTAAAGACTGGCTATATAGTTTATGCCATCCCTAATGTTTCTCTGGCAGCAATCAACATTATATAACTTGAATGTAAAACTTCTTATCTGTACTTATTGTTATAAAGTTAACTGTGTCTCCCAAAACTGATATATTGACTTTACAATACTTAATGCACTTTTACTGTATTTGAAATTAGAACCTTTTAGAAGGAAATATAAGTATGGCCTATCATATAGGTAGAGACTTAAACCATCAAGACTGACATTCTTCTAAAAAAAGGAAGAAATGCCAAAATTTGCCCTTTGCCTTTGAGTATAAAAAGAAAAGCTCATTTGAGAACAGAAAGACAATGGGACTGTCTGTAATTCAGGAGTAGAAGTTTCAGCAGAAAAGAACCATGTTAGCACCTTGATCTTGAATTTCTGCCTCCAGAATTAGAAGAAATATATTTCTATCATTAAGCCTCTCCGATTGTAGTATTGTTTTAACACAGCCTGAAGAAACTGCCAGCCTGTGTGTACCACATGTAACACAATATAATTGTGAGGTTTATCTTACAGAGTCATGTAAGAACCCAGAGGAAGTACAAAAACTTAGGGAAATATTGCATGTCTCAGAAAGAAAACAGATTTTAATAAGTACGATAAGCTTCAAATGTAAGCAAACACGGCACATTTCATTGTGTTTCTAGTGCAAATCCTAAAGAGCTCAGCATTGGAAACTGCATCATATTGCTCAGATATTACAACACTTACAGCTTTGGGAAGAGAATTATAAGATTTAAATAAAAATAGGTTTGACAACACTAGGGAGATAGGAATAAAAAGTTTGAAATATACTTAAGTGACTTTTGACTCAGATTGTAGAGATATTACATGTCAAGCCTTCTGATTCTCACAATATTTAACCAGGGTCGTGAATTTTTCTGCCTGACAGTTCACAGACATCCCCTCTGTAGTTCCTGAGCAGAGCCCCTTATGCATAAGACTTAGATTGGATTAACTTCTTTGCCTGAAGAGTCAGGATTCAGTAAACTTAAGATTTTGAGACTGGCTGTTTGAAGGTACTTCCTCATATACTTTTGTCCCTGGAATACAAAGAAGAATTTAAAATTTCTTGAAGATAGTCAGTTCCTCTTTGAATTATTTTCTTTCTAAAAGTGAAGCTTGCTTCTTATTTTTAAACAAAAGATATACAGCTATTCACACCCTTGCATTTTGGAACAGAAAATTGTGTGTCGTCAGGTGAATACAGGAAGGCTCTAAGATAATAGTTGATTTCTTGAAGACATACATAATGTTATTTGCTAATCAAGTACTTCAAGCTTTTCAATTTTGTGCTGTCTGTTTTCCAAAACACTACAATGCAAAGGTAAACAATGTCAGTATTTATCTTAAAGTCCACTGCATCTTCTCATTCTGAGTTTTCCTCTACACATAACACACAGACACACTCCCCCCGCTAGAGTACTGACAGTCTGATTCATTTCAAGTATATAGAGAGGTCCCATGGGGAAAGGATCGTAATTCTCCAGCACACACATTAACCTCTGCTAAGTAGAGAACGTGCACAGTGACAAAGCAAAGGGTGTAACTAATAATTGGTGACCTCGCATTAACTTACTCTAGATAATAAGCTACAGTAATCTGTTTGCAATGACTTTATAAAGCAATGGCACCTGATGTCCCCAGGGGTTACTGTACTTTGAATAACCAAAGTCAAAGACTTTCAGCACATTTTCTGCCCCAGATGAATATGTAAAGCTGCTACACCAGGGCACTCAGTAAAGTTAATGTGCAAACATCTCTGTATTTTATGATAATAATTCAAATATATTTCATAATATAATGTCAATGTGTCTGCTTCCTGTTAGTCACAAACATATGGCATTTCCTACCAGAGTATGAAAAGTTAAATCATTTGACTCACTCATGCATGGCTGTGAGACAGGCCTCGTAGGAAGTCATTCTGAGACTGGCCACAGTGGCCCGTTTCTCAAGAGCCACTGACTTAGGTTCAAGAGATTCCACCATCCAGCTAGTGGGAACATTTCCTGCTCTGGCAAAGTCTCCAGACAGCCCATCAGTAGTCTTCCCTTCTTAGAATAGAGAGTAGCATCTCGATTGTGGTTGCTTTAGTTAACTGTCATTATGCAAAGATAGAGCTATTAGAGTACAAGATGTTATTCAACATTCCTGAAAATGCTTGAAAAATCTTTTAAACTTTCAACAGTTTCTGTTTTGCAGCTGTTTTCTGGAGCTTCTCCCAAACATGATGTCTGCTTTGGTCTTCCCCTTGTGCAAAGTCAGAGTAATACTCTTACTTTTGATCATTGTTTGCTTCTTGTCCTAGGCTTCTGCAAATAGGAGAGAAAATATTCTCCATTATTCATGGAAATTTCTCTTATAAGGAATAAAACATGTTTATCAGTTCACATGAATTAAGTTCTCAGATAATGAAATGAAATTAGAAAAATTACCATAAAAAACTTACATAGAAATTATGAAACTTCTGAAAATATTTGTTCTTTTAAAAAGTTGCCTATTCTTGCAGCAAGTATTAAAGATATTTTTGTCTGCCTGTACTATGAAATTATAATTTACATTTTTGTGGGGATTAGTTTTAGACTACTAGTATTTATTTATATGCTATTCTGCTTTTTTCTTTCCTTTACTACAAAAATGTGTAGGGCTTATTTACCAGTACATAGTATGTAGTTGTTGCTGGATATCTTCCAATATCTATTGACCAGACAGTAATTTTCATTGGTATGACTTTATAATTGCTTGAGCATAGGAGATTATGGCTATACTTTTTGATGTACAATGATAAATTCAGAGTCAGTTTATGAAATATATTTACATGATGAGGCTTCCTTCGGGGAAAACCTGCACTGTATTTACCTTTTTAAAAAAAATTATCTTCGAACGGTTAAGTAAAGCCATATACAGTTGTTTATTTGGGCTCAATAAAATATTGCAGAATATTCTTTCTGTCTTTTTCTATCTTTGTTATGTACTGAAAGGAAGTCTTTGGAGAGCTTCTAGAGTATGGGTGAAAGGCGGAAGGAGATCCTCCTGTTGCATTCACAAATTTCACCAGAGAGCAGTCAATCTCGGTGACGTGCTGCCTCCTAACCGTAAGGAAACTGCTTCAGCAGACCTAGACGTAGCTACCAGATGGCACTTATTATGGCAGAAAATATGTGTGATAATTCATTCAGGAATCATTATCAAGATTGCCTGTTAATTATAATCAGCTCAGAAAATAGTCTGCATATTTTGGTTTCCTTGTGACTTCACTTCATTACTATAAAATGCTCTGGGACTACATGTCCATGGTAACTAGGGCTGAGGGTTGAATTATAAGAAAATGTGGATATGGCCAAACCTTTTGTCCTTTCCCCAGCACAGTCATGATTTCATGGGAAATACTGATGGTGAAGTTAGCCTTTGATTTATTAATAACTTGAGAATTCTAGAAATCATGTGATAATTAATATTGGTTATCTCTTCTGAACAGACTTTTATTTTATATTCTGTTCTCTATCCTTGAATTTTATATCTTCAGACAAAAATACCGATGAGGTAGAAAATGATTTGGAGATAAAGTATATTTGTTTACATCAGGAAACTGGGGTAAGTCCTAGCCTTAATTCTTTATCTAGGACTTGTTTCCAATTCATTAGTAATTAGTAACGGAGTTTCTAGTGCAGACACACAATCACTACCAGAGCAGAGATTTAAAAAGGCAATTAATTCTACATGACACTTTAATACAAAGTAAAGATAATTTATAGCATTTGGAGCCCTCCTTGTTGAATTTGGATATTTGGATCATTGGAATGGCATAGCAGGCTCCCTTGTGACACCTGACTTGAGAGAACCTCCTGACTCAGCCTCCAGAGTTGCTGAGACTGTGGTCATCCACCATTGCTCCCATCTATCCTTGATGAATTGACATTGTCTGTCTGTGTCCATTTCATAATAAAATATTTGTAAATATAAAACTGATATTTGCTGTTACATAAAATGAATTAATTTACAAAATACAAAAAGAAAACAATGAGTGTGCAGTTAACCTTTAATGGTACTTTTTACTTTTTATACAATGTGCACTGGAAGAAATCCATTGCATATCCAGTCCTATTTAATTATTATTTCTTATAAAGTTTCATCTTGATGCATCACTGACACACCCTTATTGTTTTGAAATATAAGTTATGACACTGTATATTATGATCTAATATTTTAACAGATGTGATACTAGCTGAATAATGATTATTCTATACTTACATATTCAATGAAGTTATATCTCTGTTAAAAACACCATTATTTTTAATTATGAGGTAACTATACTTAGACATCATTTTATTTTGTTTTCCCAACAAAGACTGTAAAAGTTGGAAATATTTAGGATACGAAGGATTTGAAAATCAATCTAGTGAAATTGAATGTGCAAGAATTATGCTTTGCCAGGAACTGCAGACGATTTTCTTACTTAGACCTATTTACTTGACTTACTCAGACTTAAGGATGTCTTCCCTGGCCTGTGGGATCAACTACTAGGATTAGTGTGAATGTCTGACCCATCTTTCAGGATTTTAAAATACAAGGATTACTGCACTAGGATTATTAGCCCTAAGACTTACTTACTGGGACTTACTTGGATTTAAAAATATCTGTCCTGCCCTATGGGATCTACAACTACAGGAGTCATTGTGGATAACTGTCCTGTCTTATGCATGCTAGGAATATGAGTGTGAAGGCTAAGGATCAAATAAAAGTGCAGTGAACTCAGAGTATTGGCTCTTTGCCCCCACCCCCTTCTCCTGCTGCAGTATTTGGCCTTCTGCTGCTGTTACTCAGAGTAGCAAGAGTTGAGCCTGGGGCTGGGGAGTTAGCTCAGTGGTTCCAGCGCTTGTCTTGCAAGTGCAAGGGCCTGAGTTCGATCCCCAGAAACCACATACCATACTGGGTGTGGAGACTCACGCCCAGCAGCAACCAGTACCACACACCACAGTGCCGGGTGTGGTGCTCACACCTCTAATCCCAGCACTTGGGAGGCAGAGGCAGGAGAATTGCTGTGATGTGAGTTGGAGGCTGAGCTCAGGGCCAGCCAAAGAGTTGGGCCTGGACTCAGCCTTTTTCTCAAGGTTCCAACTTTGTTGTTTGTGGTTTGTTAATCCTTTTGCTGTAGGACTCATGAGGGACTGGAGCTTGCCCCAAGGGTTCTGGCTTTGTCCTCCTATCCTGACTCCACACTACTTGTCATTTAAAAAAATTCCTAGAGGGAAATTTGCTGACAACAATGCATTTCCTGGGCTGTGCTTTGATCCAGTGCATGGGACTTCATGGCCAAACTATGGGCTAGTGAGATTCTGGTGTAAAATTTCATTTCAGGCCTGAAAGAAATGGCTAATGATTATGTACTATTTTTAAGTAGAAAAGTAAATCCCAACCAGCATGAGTCCTCTAATATTTCGTTACCTATTTCTTTTCAAGTTAGATAAGAGTTGGGTAAAGGAATAGAATGAAAATCAATAGGACTGTCTCTATTGATGTAGACAACATGAAGTATAACATTTGCCACATATGGCATGGACAGAATCAACCAGGCTTTTAATCAAGAGGATAAATTTTATGACAGGCTTTCTTCCAGTGCAGGATATTGTGTATCAAAATCAAATTGAATGGGAAACCATACTTTAATACTGGCAAGGTAGGTATTATTTAATTAGCATAGTAGTGAATTATGATTTGGTTCCTCTCTATATAAAGATGAA
The DNA here is from genome assembly GCA_004026965.1 of Petromus typicus. Classification (NCBI taxonomy): domain Eukaryota; kingdom Metazoa; phylum Chordata; class Mammalia; order Rodentia; family Petromuridae; genus Petromus; species Petromus typicus. The sequence goes on from PVIR01003487.1 coordinate 23,759, forward strand.
ATTTATTCTCATTTGTCTCATCTCATCTAATATTCAAACTATTTGATAATTTTATTAAGGAGACATAACCATATGATATTAATCATTGTAATGAAGGAGAGTATAATGTTTAGAAAATGAATTGTTTTCTTTTATTTCAAATATCAAGTCTTTCCTTGTGATCTTGGAATAAGACAGAATTTCTTTCATTCTGAAACAAATTCAGGAGGGAGTAGGGGATTTAGCTCAGTGTTCCAGTGCCTGTTTTGCAAGTACAGGGACCCAGGTTCAATCTCTGGTAACCACATGCACCAATGCAGGGATTGGAGACTCACACCCTCCAGCAATCAGCACAAGGTACCACAGTGATGAGTGTGGTGGCTCATGCCTTTAATCCCAGCACTCAGGTGGCAGAGACAAGAAGATTGCTGAGTTCAAGGCTTACCTTGGCTACATAGTGATTTCAGGACCAGCTTGAGCTACAAAGCAAGAACCTGTCTCAAAAAAAAAAAAAAAATAGTGTACTATTAATACTCTTAATTAGAAACTAGTGATTTTTTAAAACAATATTGTAAGTATACAATAATTTCCTTTTTAATATAATAATTCCATTTAGACATTTCCTAGCATGGGATATTAAGAAAGTCACTAAATTATAATCAAATCATTTACATTTTAAGATCCACGTTTTAATATTCACCTAACACAAATACTGAGTCATTAATATTTGTAAGTAATTTTATAAGAAAAGGCAGGGGGAGTACGGTGTTACTCCAACTGTAACTTAAAAAAAATTTATTTTAAAAAAATTAATATAGTTTAAATATACTTTAAGCATGAAGTATTTTGGAGGCTATATTTCATTTACATCTTTGATGGCTGTTAAAATTCTAAAATTCACTTGAAAGATGTGAATGTTCACAGAGAAAAGAACCGTCTCTTATTTATGAAATAAGTATTGTCATTGTTAATGACATTTAAGATTTATACATATGTTACTTTGCCAGATCAGTGTATATGATGCTTTGTTATGTGTTAATGTCACGTGAGAACATATATATTTAAATCTGTTTTTCAGTCTATTCATTTCTCCTCTATATCTTCCTCAAAATTGGTTTGCCACTTCACCACAGTGGATCTTATGTACCGTGGTGCTGCTGATGAGCAGAACAACTGGACCACTTTGAGGGATGTGTGACATCTTTAACCTTCCCTTTAGGCAATGGTCAACCCAAGTGGTGGGACATTTAAAACCGTATGTGGCTTTCCATCCATCCTCAGTGCATGGATTTCCTCCTTTGCTTCCATTGAATATGATCATTTGTTTTGTTTGACTTAGAAATTTGCTTGATTTAGGAGTTGAAAATATATATCTGCACTATCGACAGAAGCTTATTTGTAAACTGTGGAGATCTTACCATACATTCTAGAGGAAAGTCAATGTGGCAAAGTGAGGCGCAAAATTATTTCTGTCTCAGTGTGATATTTGGGTCATATATCTCTGCCTTTTTATGAACAGTAAGCATACTTGGAAGAGTTATGAGTGAGTCATAAATTCCAATTTGCCAGTGCCATGACTAATAGGTGTCGTTAATGTACTAAGATGATATTGCTCTCTTATCTTGCAAAAATTTTTAAACCCTCAATCACAAACAGGTCAGGTCAGATACAAATGACAGACATTAATGCTTGCTTCATCAGGAAATAAATTGTCACTTTTCTTCCTAGACCAGCTTGTGCAAATATACATGCATACAAACACCATTTCTTTCTCTTATTATTTCTAAATGATTAAGTAAATTATTATTTTGTTTATCTCAAAGATGTTTTCAGAAACAAATACAAGGCACACACAGTAGATTAGTCCCCAAACAAAACAACTGACATATCTATATTTCAAACAGAAAAAATATAACTATCATTTTCTATTATTTAATTTGACACACAACATTATATATATTCATGGGCGCAGTATGAAAATTCAATATATGTATATATACAGTGTGCAATGAGCAAGTCAGGGTAATTGGTCCTATCTTAGCATGGATTTTAAATTATACGAAATAGTTCTCTAAAATTTTCCCACTATTAGCTATTTTTATGATACAGGTTTTAACTAATAAAACAAGATGAAGAAACGTGAAAATAGTATGAAATTGCAAAATCATAAAGGTAGGCCTATTTTCATGCAATATCTATGAAAACCTATATTTTCACTTATGTTTATGGGGTTCTAAGCATAAACAGCTGAGTTTAAAACTAGTCATTTTGTTATAAACATTGTGACTCTTCAGGTGCACAAAAAACTCTCAGTTCATAATTTTAAAAAGTGTTTAGAATCAGAGTTGGAATTCATGTATTTTCATGAGTGAAGTATTTTTGGTTGGTATGACTAACATAGAGTAACTCTGAGAAGAATGTTTAAAAATCTATCGCAAAGATTTATTGGCTGAGCAAAAATTAACTGAAGGAGAGCACAGAAGGAGAGAAGATTCTGAGATTTATTTTAGGATCCCATTTATTTGAAATATAACTTTATTTTAAATACTAATTTTTGTATCAAAGAAATATATTAGGTGGTTATTAATTGGCTTCTAATCAATTAAGATATATTTTCAAGTACTTTTATGTTAAATATATTGTATGAGTTTCAAGTTGTGTGAAATAATACTTCATCAATCCTGGAGTGTCTGATATGATATCTATGAAACAAAATTGACACAAAAAATATCAACTCTAAAATGGAATTATTAGAATTTAAAATATAAATTATATTAGCTATCGTTGATGGAATATGACTTCTGTTTTCTCCTTTACCTCAACACATGCACACATATACACACACATGCACACACACATACACACACATACATGCACACTCACACACACACGCACACATGCACACACACACACACACACGCGCACACATTCCTGTTTTTAGAAACAGCCACATGCATTGAAATACTTCCAGAATAAAGAACATTAACTCAAATATCTTACAAATCTGGGGAAGTGGAAGAAATCCAATTAACTGTCAAGAAACCTTGCTAAGAGTTGTGTCATGTGTCTAAATTTCTGAATCCAAGTAACTCAAAATATAATTTCAGGGAAATGGGTAAACTATCAGCAAGTAGCTTTACTATGAAATAAAGATGTTTGCAAAAGTTAAGTTTTGACGTATTCTAATCAACATTTCTCCATATGCCTCTCCATCAGTTATCTTTTTTATTTGCTGCAATTTTCATCCCTTGAAATATCTTTAAAGTCTTTTAAATACATTTATTTGGTAGTTCATCATGAAGTTATTTGGAATTTATCCAACACCTCCTTCTGTGGAAAGTAATAGTAAAACTTCATATTTTTTTCTTTTTTTTCTTGAAGATTGTGGTCTCATGACCCAATCAATTGGATAGTAATTCTTATGATGTACACTTCATTTCAGAAACTATATCAATATGGTACAATGTGGACATGTCTTTTATAGATATTGGCTTAAAAAAACCATTAATTTATTAATTTATTTTCAAATGAATATGTGTAATGTTAAACAAGATGTTTTAAATAAATTGATTTTAATTTTAAAGATCTCTTTAGTAATTCCATAATAATTAGTCTTTATCCTTCAATAGTAATGCTGATTTTAAAAAATTGCACAAATTTTAATTCTTGTTAATGTTATATAATAAGATGTCTGAATATAAGTTGAATAATAGTGGGTTTTTCCCAGAATGTAATTTTACTGTAAAGCAGAAAAATAATGTTTTAGCAACTCACAAATTAATCTTTTGTAGTCTTCCAGAGAAGAAATCCCAAATTCATTCTAAAGTGCAGCTGCTGGGAGCATGCTCTCTGTGAAACACAGATGACTGATCAAGAACATCAAAGTGCTCTCAGTTTTAGCTACTTTCAACATATTTCTAATTTCATATATTTTATCAGCATCCTGAATCAGCCCCTTCAAAACTGAAATTAATTCCCTAAATCCTTAAGTGTAAATCACCCAACAGAAGACACACAGTCACCCCCAGGGACGTATATATTCTTTATTTCTATTTTTGCTTTTATACAAAGGTGTATTATGCTCCTCAGTCACTTTCTTACTAGCCTTTTGCAAGAAAAATGACTCCTCCTTAAACAAGATGCAAATGTCTTTCAGAAGGATAAGCCAAATAGTTGTTGTTTATATTACAGCATTACATTATTCTGACAGTGGGCTTCTCTTGTAAACTGTGTGACTGTCATGGAAATTTTAAAAATGATCATTCCCCAGTATGTACAGAGTAGCTAAAATGAAAAATATACATGTACTAGCAAAGGAAAACAAACAGGCCTGAGGCCCTTTCACTCCACTTTTAATGTGAATAAACTTGATATGATTTCTCAAAAACTGTTTATTTACTCTGCTGTATACTAACATATTTTATATATACACACTGTTGCAGTAATCCTCACATAAATATACACACATATGTATCCATATATAGTCTAAACTGAAAAGAGTAATTCTAAAGATACTAATCAATATTTATTTTTGTCAAATTCTTCATTCTAAGGAGTCTTCACAATGTTACTGAGGCAAATGTAAGAAAGAGAGGAAAAGACGAAGTGAAAAGTATTAAGATATATCATGTACATGTTCAAATTCCTACAACTGGTGTAATATTTGTGCAGAAGTCAGGATCTAATAAAATAAGTTTTCAGAAAAGAACAATAAAACATGTAAATTTGAAACATCAACATAATGAATGACTATAGTACACAAGGAAGAGATCCTTTATCTTATGATGAAGTTAATATACATGAATGCATTATTGAAAACTTGCATTTGGATATGAATTTCATAGCTAGCAAAGCAAAGAAAAACAGTGATTTTTATGATTCATGTTGTTCGATTGTAGTATGTTTTTTCCATGTTGCTTTAGAAATTGAAAAGAAAGTGGAATCTGATGATAGAGCAACTCAGAGATTGGCTATATAACTTGGAGACCAAATTTCTGAATAAACAGGCAGTGATCACTGATCAAAATTATTAAAAATGTCTCAGTGGAAACAGCATGGCCATCAGAATGGCCCTGGGTGGAGATTATATATGATTAACATAATGTAACCAGGAAGCCTACTCTGGCAAATATCAGCAAGACTACTAACATTAACAACAGAACAACCAGCATGACTGTGAGAGAGATTGGCTTAGTTCTGATTTATGTAGCTAAGACAATGCTAAACTCTCAAAGTAAGCCAGGTCATTTTATTTTCTTTACAGGACAAGAAGGTAGTCTTATTAGGGTAGCATTATGAAAGTGTATCATTTTAGAATTTATCTGTGATATTACACAACTTATTTTAAATGAAAATTTTTGAAGAAAATTTATTTCAGAGATAGTTTCCACACACATGTTCTTTAGAGCCAACGGTCCAAATATAAACAAACCTTCTGTAGCCATAAGTCACATTCTTAGCCACTCTATGTGCAGGTTCCATTTTCCAGGAGCTACATTTTAGATGTTGTGTTCTCATTGCTCTGTCATTTATTGTTAATAGTCATCAGTAAGATAGGACATGCTGTAATATAAAATCTAAAAGAAGGTGTGACAAGTAAAAAGTAGGAAAGTAAAACACCAAATAGCCAAATTAATATTTCAGTAATTTCTATGGAAAACTTGTAAAGATGCTATGACTATAGTGAAACAAATGAACTTTAGGGTAGAAAAAAAATGTACATACAACGTAAGTCTAAAGAATCCCTGTGAAAGTAAGCCTCAAAAATAAGATGCAAGAAGCCATCTTAAATTTTAGATGGAGAGTTTAACAAACTGAGGAAGACCTTGTGTAAATGTTTAACAGCTACAAACATGTAAATCTGAAGTATTCCAGAATCTGAAAGAATTACAATATAGTTGGGTGAAACAGAACGAAAAGTAAAACAGATTAGATTAGATTTGTGTGTTTGGGGAAATTTATATGGGATATTATAATTATATGTGAGAGTTTAGTTTCATTTTACATGTAATACTGAAGGAATATACAATATTTAGTAAATTAATGTGAAAAACCTTATATTTAGTCTGAATCCGGTAAGCATATGCTGATAGGTAACGAGTGAGGGTAATACTTGGACTTTAGTAAATTGCAGTATTGACCCAAGTGACGATGAAGGAATATGGACTGATGGGAGGAAAGAATATGAAGTAAATAAAGAGTTCTGTGACCAATTAACAATGCAATATAAAGGAGTTATAAGACTCAAATGCTATCATTTGGGGGTGGGCATGGGGTCACTGATATAAACGCCAATGAAAAAGATTGACACAGGAATCAAACTTGTTCTTGAGATGCATAAGTTTAGATTTTCATCTGGTTCTTCTAAATCATCTGTCAAGAAGGAGTTAGATGGACAGCTAAAGCTCAGAGGAAAAAGTTACACCAAGGATATCTATGATATTCAATCCACTCAGATGAAGGAGATTTCAGGGCATAGAGTTTAAGCTGAAAAGAGAATAGAGTTCTTTCTTTTTTTTTTTTTTTTTTTTTAGGTTTTTTGAGACAGGGTCTCGCTTTGTAGTTCAGGCTGGCCCTGAGCTCAGACTCAAACTCATATCACAGCAATCCTCCTGCCTCTGCCTCCCGAGTGCTGGGATTACAGGCGTGAGCCACCACGCCCGACACTATGATATGTGGTACTGGTTGCTGCTGGGTGTGAGTCTCCACACCCAGTATTGTTATGTGGTTACCGGGGAATCGAACCGGGCCCTTGTGCTTGCAAGACAGGCGCCGGAACCACTGAGCTAACTCCCCGGCCCGAGAATAGAGTTCTTATTACCCTGAATATTTAGCACTTTGAGTCTGATAGAATTGGAACCAGCTCTGTAAACCACCAGAGCCCACAGTATGGATTATGCCCAAAACATGCTGTAAGCAGTCCAGGCTACAGAGTTAAATCCCTCCATTGCCTGTTATTAAGAAATGAGTCTAACTGAAACTATGTGACCCATAGCAGCACCTCATGAGCGCTGTGCTAGTGTGAGGGGCAACATGACTGTCCACTAATGGCCATGCGAGGCCAGAGTAATGGCCTGTAAAACTGTGGAGCTAATATGAGATCACATTCAAGCTGACCTCGGAGTAAATCACACCCAAATTCCACTAGCACAATTAGCGACTTCATATCTTGAGGGACAATGCTCCAATTACAACAAATGTTTTGTCTATCTTGCTTCTAATTTGAAAGTACTTTGACTCTTCTCTTTACCACCTCACTGGCATTAGTTGTCATGATGAATTCACGTACTGCACCTGTACATATGTACTGCACCTGTATTCTAATTGGTGACAATTAAAATCAGTGATTGAGAGAGACCACAGCCTTTTATCAAAGGAAAATGGGCTGTCCCAGTTATATTTCTTCTTTAACATTGTCTTACGTTTTTCTTCAAACTTGCATCTCATACTAGACAGTGCAGACTAAAGACTTACTGCAAGAGTCTCCGGCAATAAACGAGATATGCCAAGGTACAGCAGCAACTACATCAAGAACATATGACCTATGAAATGAGAAAGAACACTGGAGTGTATCTTATCACAGAATCCTAGAGCAGGGATCAAGGACTCAGTGCAGGGTTCAAGGTCGAAGGTGGTCAAATCAATGGTCTGAGGAGTATGATCCACTATGTTCAGATATTTAACTGAGAAAAGCTCTTATCCATGATTAATAGAGGACATTTTTGACAGACACAAAACATCAGAAAATATAAGAAATTATTTCAACAGTCAAATAATAATGCAGTGTCAAGAACTGGATCTTACTCAGGAAAATCAAAACTATATTGCCAAGACACAGACTACTTTTATACAAGTCTAGTATTTCGCTGTAACAAACACTCAGATCCACTCTGTCCAACCCTTTCCTTCTTAAGATGTGTCCTCTCCACTGGCTTCACTTTGTGTTTTACTATTTTACTTACAAAAGGAAAAAAAAAATCTTTTAATTCTGCTTCAGAAAACTATCAGCAGAGCCTTGATAAGAAGAGAGACTTTAGCTGTGACTATAGTTGTGTGGAATTTGCACATGGAGGAAACAGGAGAAACAGGGAAAATATTCTGGATGGAGTAATCGACCAGAATGATACTCGCTAAGGAATTTGTGTTGGAAATCTTTCTGGAATTGTCTGAAGAGAAAACTGAGTTTGATTGAATACTTAAACATGACCATCTACATATTTGTTCTAAATTATTATATTTCTTAAAATTTTGAACTGATGAAGATTATTAAACTTTTCTACTGGAACCATAAATTATTTTTCCAAGGTCCCCCTGTTGGATGCAGTTCTAAGTTAGAGCGCCCTCTAGTGCTCATTTAACTATTGTGCAAAATTGTTACACCTGCGTCTTCGTTTTGATTTAAATTCAATCCGTTATATTTGAATTAAAAAAGTAATTTCAGTACTTAAATGATTAAAATTACACAAAAAAAGCACTCCAAAGAAAACTATACACTTATCCATGGATAATTTCTTGCATCTGTTGATATTATTTATTCTCTCTGGAAACACAGCCAGTTTTTATGCATAAACAATGATATTACAAATATCATAGTCATCTTCTTCATCGTCATAATTATATTGTTCTCCAACTATTAAGTGACAAAATAATTTTATATTTCTGTTTGGAAATACAATCAGTGACAAATTTGATTGTTCAGGTAGTATAATATTGTTATAATATATTTGAAGTTAATATTAATCCTATAAACTTCCATTTTGAATTCCTAATATCCAAGTTTTAGAGATTTCACTCATCCCAGGTTTCTCATTTGTAGTATAAGCAAAAGATACTAATTAAAAAATACACAAAGAAAGACAATAACTCTTAAATTGCTAGGGAACATCCTGTACATTGGAGCCAGGGATTTAGCTCAGTCGTTACAGCCCCAGCCTTGCAAGCACAAGGGTCTGGGTTAGATTCCCTTGTAATAACATACAATACTGGGCACGGAGACTCATGCCCAGCAGCAATCAGTACCACAATACCACAGTGGCTGGGCCTAGTGACTCATGCCTATAATCCCAGCACTCGGGAGGAAGAAGTGTTGGTTGTTGCCTATGTGAGGTTTTCCCAGCCAGAGAGGGTGAGGCACAGACCCTGGGAAATGTTTCTGGAACTTCTGATTTATTCAGTCTTAAGTGTCATATATATAGCAAAAGGTCACAGGATGGGGTGAAGGCTAGGAGGAAGGGAGGGTCTATAGGATTTACCTAGGGATTTGCCCAATAAGAGAACTTTGTGAGGGGGTGGTCTATATGGCATTAGCTAGGGGGAAGAGGGAAATATTAGCTATGGGGAAGGTGAGGCCATGGTTGACAGACAGAGGGGTGGGGCTACCAAGATGGCCACTGACCAGGTTCAAGGCATGGGAGCGAGTGTGCTCAAGCCCCTAAGGGTCTCCTGTCTGCACAGAGACAGAGTCTCAACCTTTAGGCTCAGGAGACAGGCACATGGTTCACTTGCCCTAGCCAGACTTGAAGCTCTCCCTTCCCCAGGGTCTGTGCTTAACTCTGTGCCTCACCTTCTCCAGCTAGGAAAACCTCACATAGACAACAACCAACAAAGAGGCAGGAGGATTGCTGTGATGTGAGTTTGAGACGAGCTCAGGGTCAACCTGAACTACAAAGCCAGACCCTGTCTCAAAAAACAAAACAAAACAAAAAAAAAGGAACATGCTGTATACTACAGTTTTCTTAATTTTATAATAAAATTCTATATGAAAATATTGTTTTAAATTCAGAGATAAGGAAACAAGCTAACATTGATACAAAGGTAAAAATCTTGCAATATTGTAATACTAGTAAAACATAAATTTATCAGAAAATTTATCAGAATTGTTTCTTTTTTGGCCGATATTGTAATATATGAAAGCAATTGTCTAAGACCCAGTAGTAATAATATGTATAAAAGGACTTCTTTGCTTTAGTAACAGAGAACTTCATATAGTAGATGCAATATGCTGTAAAGGTTTGTTTGTAGATGTCCCCCAAGCCTCATGTGATCATAAATGGGCTTTTCAGAAGTAGCTAGTTCTAGAGCGTGTGATACTGGGATTAAGGATATGATGCTGAGATTGATTCACAGGGCGATGCTAGGATTAAAGGTGCCTCACCTAGTGAATGGTACCAACCTATTACCTGGAAAGAGTATAAATGACCGAAAGAGAGTTGCTGCTCTCACTTGCTGCTTGTTGTTTTGCTGCTTCACTACTTTGCAGCCTTCTGTCCGCCATGGACTATTTCTTCCAGTGAGTTCTCTCTGCCATAACACCCTGTGTCAGAGCTAGACAACTATGACTTAAAACTTCTACAAACTTTAAACTAATGTTATTGAGGATCTTGGCTCTGGGTCTCTGGCTCCTACAAGATAGTACAATGCAAGAGCAAGAGAAAGAACAAAAGACAAAGACACAGAGACTCAAACTGAGTCTTGGGCTAACCTAAGCTGTGCTGACCGCCAAAGACAAAAGGCACCAGGAGCATCTTGAATTTATTCATGATTATTGTGGTATGGCAGGGAGCATGGTTTGCCTCAGAACACCTGTAGATGTCTAGCATCTCAGGCAAGACTGTAAAATGAGGCACTAGCATATCTTGAACAAAAGATATGCTAGTTTAAAGATAATTAAGAGAGAAAGAAATTAATTGGAGTTAAACTGATTTGGGCTAGAAGTTAACTCAGAAATGCCCTACAGGTTCATGGACCAGGACCTAAATATTGGTTGACATGGCTTCTTGAACAACACAAAGTTTCAGTTGAACCTCCACTGCAATTAAACAAGGCCTGCTTAGGCAATTAAGCAGGGAGGAGCAAGAAGCTTGTGCCACTTGTAGCTTGCTAATGCTCAGCAGGGATGCATGCTGTAGTGAGCTACAACACACCCTTTCCTACTTGAACTATGGGTATGTTTTCTCAGCAATGAGAAAAGGAACAAAAATATATGCAATGTGAATATTATGAAGGACTGATTTAAAACAGCCATTTTGATAAAGCTCCATGACAAAGAAGAGGAGTTGAATAAAGAAAGGTTACATACAGATAAATCTGAACGTGTTTTAACAACAAAATCTATTGAATTATCAAAGGTGACTTTCTAATCTTATCTTATATACATCAATATTATCACTGTAAGTTAAACCTAATGAATTGAATGCAATTATTTATAATTATTTATTATGCAGATCTTGCAAGAATTCACAGTAGTATTAGGACTTTAACACAGGTCCAACTTGAGAAATGAGGCTAGATATCTGAAGCATGTTCATACTTTTCAAATCTCGTACTGAAATAGACAAAAAGATTTCAGGATACATATCTCTGGAAATTTAACTTTGCAGGCTGACTTGCTTAATATCATGTCTTATTGTTTTATCTTTAAAGTGCTTTCCTAGTCACTATGGTTCCTCTGATGTGAAGATATGTGGCTTTTAGAATCACTTAGCACTTTGAGGAAGCACTTCAGATTGTATAGATATGAGTGTGGTTTTTATAGCATATCATTCTTTATAAATATATGCTTTCAGTTCTCTGTTATAGTTTTCAGCATGTTATTATTTTCTTGCAAGCAACTTGACATAAAGAACAATATGCATTATCATCATTAAAATGTGTACTTACATTGTACTCAATAGAAGTCACATGGAAGTATAGTTGAGAAAGTGTACTGCAGGTATACAGTGTGGTGATCATATAAAATTCTAATAACCTTTTTCTTTAAACTATTTCAAAGAAATTACCTTCTGCATTTGTCTTACAAATTCTAGAGACAAAATATTTTGAAATCAAACCTGGGAAAACTGAAATTAAATAAATTAAAAGTAGTATTTCTCATTGTGAAGATAATGATCAAAAGATAAGTCAAAATACAATGAGTACTCATTACTTTAGTAATTATTTTGTCTATTATTTACATTTTATCAGTGGCTGGTATTACTTTATAGGCGATCCCTGAAATGGTTTTCCTTCTGTAAAAGGTAGTAGATTCAAATCATTTATTTTAGGATATTTTAAATCCTGAGGTTTGTAATATTGGCAATAGGAACATGAAGCCCAAATCCCCTTCCACTCAGAGGAACACATGTTCTGTGGGTGGCATAGAACATTGCCTCTGATTCTGCGGTTTCTCTCTAACATGAGAAATGGCACTTTCCCAAGAGATGCGTGCCCTGAAGCATGTCTGCCAGCTTGCGTTCTTCCATACGGTCCAGAAGTCAGCTTCTAAAGTCTGCAGAATAATCTATCTGTTCCTAGATGTCTTGCTTGATACATGCCTACTCTACCCTTCCCTGGTTGTCACATCTCTGGAAAAGGTTTCTAAGTTATGTCACTGAGTTCATTGACTTGCCACTCAAGTGAGAATGTTTTAGAATCTCACTCCCCAATTTAAAGCCACTGAATAAAAGTCCACATTTTAATGGAGTCCCCAAGTCATTCATATTCTAATTCAATTCAGGAATATATCTATGGAACACACCAGTAAAAATATAAGCTGTAGCACTGTACAAACACCCTGAAGGTACTCTTCCTGCCTTTAGTATGCTGGTAGATTCCATTCACTAGTCTCTTCATATTCAGTCCCAGAATTAGTTCCACTCCTGGCTTCAGTCCATGACTTGATAGGTTGTCCTTTGTGGAAGTCAGTCCATTGATCTGGCTCCATCTAGTAGGTCTTCAAATTTTATTTACTTCATTTTGAGTTATTTTGCCCTGTGAACCTTCTTGCTGTACTCAACTTGACTACTTGCCTCTCACCTTTGTTTTGGGTTGTTTTTTGAAGAGATGATGTAACCCTTTTTAAGTGAGTATAATTTGTGTTATAATTACTTTCCCCATTTTTAAGACTATATGATAATGATACATGTTGGAGACTAAACTATCACATTTTGCATTTACAACCTTATCAGGCAGACTTAAGTCAGGAATTTGGTACTGGCATCTAGTTACAGACATCAGCAGGGGCCTGAGACAAAAGGAAGACAAGTTAGCTTTAATTTTTAGATCTGCTAAATTTACAATTTGGAAGCATCTTTTAACAATCTTTTACAAAAATCACATGGAAGATAATTAAGAATACAGAGTATCTGGAAAAAGATATTTAATGCACTTGTACTAGGAATACTGGAATATGAGTATTTTGACACCAAACAAGGCATAGAACTTTAACTTTTAAGTAGAATAATAAATTATTAATTTAATTTATTCATGTACAAAATTTTAAATAAACCATCACATATTAAAGTTTTTCCTATAGTTTAAGTGGACTGACCAAAATATAATATAATAAGAAATCAGAAAAAAATGCTAACTTTTGTATTTACATATAAAAATTGGTTAGGAAATGATTAATTTAAAAACAAATCAATGTAGAATATACTGAGGTGTGTAATATAATGAGCTTCAACCTGTCACACTGCGAAAGGAAAAAAATTCAATATGGAATCAAGCATACCTCCAAATGCCTACTAAATAAGAAACAGGAGGAAATGTATTAATGCAATAAGTTTAATTAAAGGAAAAAGGTAAATAATAAATTTAAACATAGTAACAATAAGAAATGAATTCATGATAAAATAGCAATAAAAGAAAAATAAGCAAGCAAGAAACAAAATTGCTGATTATTACAAGCACTTATAATTCATTGAAAATATTAATGAATGTAAAATATTTGATGAGCAAGCTAAAACAAAAAAAGAAGGACAAAATAAACATTGTAAGAGTATTAGCAATGACAATACAAGCACAGAGAACAATAGAACATAATAAAAATGCTCACAATGTTCTTAAAAACCACAAAATTTGGTTTGATTTACAACTTGATTTTTTTTAAAAAATATTAATTTTTAATTAAACAAGGAGAATAACATCTAAAAATTGCAAAATTGAATTAGGAGTAAATGTCCTAACTTTTCTAAAGGAAGCAGTCACAAAAATTAGGAAACATTCTGCGTCAATGAATGAATGAACATTCTTAAATGTTCATTAAATATGACATTCTGCGTCAATGAATAAATCATGTCTGAATTAATCAGCTGTAATTACCCTTATCCATCCAAAGACCTTTCTTAGGTTTCAGATAGTTTTTACAGTGTCACCCCCTTTTGGGCACCAAATTCTACATTAATTAATAGGGACTGTCATATCTCAGCATCACAGATGCACCTTCCACAACAGGGACTCGTTTTCTTCCCAATTTGAGGCCTCGAAGTCTGAGGTCAGAACACCACTACGGTCAATTTCCGGTGAATGATATTTCCTGCCTTGTACATGGTGGCTCAGAAACATGGACTGAAGGCATAGGGAAGGCATTGCCATTCAACAAAATAAATTAAGAGGAAGAGTAGATATGTTTGGTCCAATTCTTAAACAAGGAAAGCAATCTCTTTTAGATCCTAAGTACAGAGGAGCTATCTTTCTTTGGTTAAAGGGTCTTCCTCTTAAGCCAACGGGATGTTTACATTATTCCAGGAATCGTGTCCTGAATCATTCACCAACCTGCCTCTGACAACAGCCTGGTCCTGAAAAACAACACAGCAGACACCTTTGCCCTGTGGTTTTGTAGAAGTGGGAGCCCAGGAAATCTACAAATCCCTTCTAGAGACCTCTGATCTCTTTCTTGAACAAGGACACATTTTTGTAGCTAAACAACACCATCATCCTGCTCTGCTCCCTGTATCACAAACTGTGTCTCTGCTGCTATAAATCTATGTTTCTCCTGGTCCTCTCTTCACATAGCCAATGAATTCATGCCAATCTTTTTAATCAAATGATTTTCAACTACATGCTTTGTATTATCCAAAAAACAACCTGTCTTATTCTTTTTCCACATCTTCAAGTTGTGAATCCCTTTTGCCTAACAATTTCTTTTTCATTTCTACTCTTTCACATTTTGTTTTGAGCAATAAGAATGACATGAGCCTCACTTTTAACATTTGTTTAAAATCATTTTGGTTAAATAATTGATTTCATGGTTCATAAGTTCTATCTTCACTAGAAGCGACTTAAGCATAATTCTTTGGCAGTTTTTAACAGAGATGTATTCTCTCTATGTTGCAATGACTAAATCATTGTTTTTGTCTAAATGGCCTTTAATATCTATATTTCTGTAAGTATTCTTGTTCATTATTTTTTATTGAAATATTTATTGGTACATTACATCTACACATCATAATTGCACTCCACAATGGGTATTTGTACCAGTATAAGACACAACTTAACTCTCATTTTTTCCCAGAGCCCTACCCACCCTACCACCACCCTATAATCATAAAATTTGTTTCCTTTCTTTTTTGTTATAATCTCATTATTTTTCCCCCTTCACCCTATTACGCTATGAATATTTTCTATTTCACAATATATAACATAGAATTCTAGAAATCTTTACATCTTTTTTTCTCATATCAGAGAAAACATGCAATATTTACCTATCTGTGACCTATTTATTTCACTTATGAGGATATCCTCAAGGTATGTCCATTTAAGTAGAAATTATTCAAACTTATCATTTGTATGGCAGAGTAATACTCCATTCTGTAGAACAACCACAGCTTTTTTTTTTTTTTCCTAGTCTCCAGTTGATGGACATTTGGGTTGTTTCTCAGATTTAGCAATCACAAACTGAGCTTCTATAAACATAGGTGCACATATGTCACTGTGATATGAGTCTTTTAATTCTTTTGTGTATATACCTAGCAGGGCGATGGCCAGGTCAAATTACTATCTACATATTTTCTAAGAGGTTTTCTCTCTAGTCTCCTTCCCCTCTGTAACCTCAGCATACTTGTCTTTATTCTTATCATAAGTACTCACCTAGCAACATAGGTCTTCTGTAGTATGATCTCAAAATTTCTCCAGCTTCTACACTTTTTAACCCCTTCTACACCTTTAGGCTTTTGTTATAGTGCAGTTAAACCCTAAGAAAACCTGCTCTTACTGAAACAGAGCCACTATTACATTAGAACACACATTAGGCTGCTTTAACATGAATGTATTTTCTCAAAAAGCTGAGGATTGTGGGATCCTCTTGGATTGTGGGACCAGAGTGCTAGTGGTTAGTTCCAGGGAAGGCTGTCTCCTGGGCTTGCACATGGCCACCTTCTTACATATGTGTTCCCTTGGCCCTTGTACTGTGCACACAGGGAGAAGAGTGCCCTCCCTCATATCTCTTCATGCAGAAACATTAATCCTTTTGGACCAAAGCTTGAATAACATCACATTTAGCCTGAACTCTTTTTCTATTGTTTCAATAGCAGTTGAATTGGTGAATAGTGATAAACCTACGAATTCGAGGGTGGGTATACAGTGATACCTTAATTCTCAAAGTCAGTTCTCTCCCCAATTCTGTTTTCCACATGAGAATGAAATTAGATTTCTTCATAAAGCCAACACAAAACCTAATAACTAACTTTTATTCAATTCTCATCCAACTCAATTTTCAACCAAAATTGTGGAAAGAATCAGTTAGTGAACCAAGGTACCACAGCAATTCTGTCTTTACATCATCTTACGCAAACTAATTGTGACAATGGTGTGCACATCTGTTTCAAATTCTATGGGACAGGCTGCTATCAAGTCAGGAAAGATGAATCTCTATTACAGAAAGCAGTCAGTTCTTGACAAAATGAAATGGCTGCTTCCTCCAGAGTGCAACAGATTCTATACAGGGACTTGGCAACTTGCAATATGTCTTGTTAGAGCTCATCTTCTGTCTTTATTATGGAAAATAAAGGTTTTCCAGACCTCAACTTTGTGATATGTACCCTACTCACAAATGTCTAATTCTTAGCCAACAGATTGCTAGTTACAACACTCTAACTTGGCTTACATTACAATGTACATTGCACATGAACTTGATCTTTCTATTAATCATGTTATCACACAAACAAAATCACTGGAACCACAGTTTAAAGGATCAGAGGCTTAATTTGCTTCATCGTTTTTAGAATTTAGTCCATGGTTGCCTGACTCCAAAGTAGGAAATGCATGGTAGAAGTTTCAGTTGGAGGAAAGCAATTCACTTCCTGTCCATAGAGAGGAGAATGAAGGGGGACACAAAGACAAAGAACATCCTTCCAGGTCATGGCTCTGATTGTGTCCAGCACAAGTGACTTTCTGAGGGCGTTTCAGATCTAAACCCTAATAATATTGAGTGCAATTTCCATGCCTTTTTATTCTATGTCAAACTGACTTATACTTAAAGGATTCTTTAAATTTCATAGTTGGTATAAAATTGTTCATTAATTACTCCAGCTGACTATTGTCCTTTCCTCTAGCATTATTTGCATACATTCATGTCCATCAATTTTGTGGTCTTAATATTTAGTATTCTCCCAATATATTTTTCAAATTTCTTGTCCATTATGTAATGCATTTTCTTCCAAGTCAGAGGACTGAGTTTCTTTCAAAGAACATGTGTCAGCATTTCTTTTCCACTTAGCCTCAGTGAAGACAGTACTTAAAGGCTGGGGTTTCTGAGAGACAACACCCTGTTCACTTCTTTTTATGGAGAAAGTAGAAATATTTTTAAGTTACTTGAAGAGTGACTGTAGAAAAGAAACCTAAAAGAAGAATAAAAAAGAAGCAGAGCTTGTTGAGGTCAATTTCACTTGTGAACAATATCGAATAATAGACTCAGCTGACACTGGATGAGCATTCAGGAGCTAAGCGACTTCACTGAATTTTGCCAAATTGAACCTGAACTATCATCCTTTAAATTCCTGTTGGAGTCAGTCACTTGCATGGTGTCAGCTCTTCAAGAAGGACTATGATTTGGATGAGGCGATTGTGTTTCAAGTATCCCATAAAGTATAAGACAACTAAGATCCGAATATTAGAATGAAACAGCCAAGATTTGGGTGTTACAGAGCCGTGTCCATCTCGATTACTTAATTACTTAGATACTGGAAGAAGAAGTGTAATATTCCAAAAGCAAATGGTAAACATATATTGCATAGATTCTGCAATACCTGTACTTTTTTAAAATCAATTTTTTGAAGTTGTTACCATTAAAGCAAAGTTGAACTTACAAGTTGCAATTTCTTCTTGAAGCCATAAGTGACTTCTCTAAATTTTCTCCTCTCCTCAGACCAGATGAGCTGACCAACTAAGAGCTAACTCTGGTTCCATTTTCTTTCCACCTGAAAGGAGGATAACAGAAGACATGTAGGAGCAGTAAAACAAACCAGGAGATGATCATCATTGTGGTGAATCCCTTTCCTCTGTCCGTTACTGTAAAAGTCTTCCACCTGTAGGGACAGTGATTTGAGGCAAATGAAACTCTTCCAGTTCCTCACAACTTACTCCAAAGAAAATCTTTTCCTTTTTCCAAAATAAATAGCCTCCTTTCTCCCTCTCAGTGCTGAGTGAACAAATATATATGAGTCTAACTGGCTGGCAGTGAAAGCAAGCTAATCCAGTATCTGAAAGTATTGGAGGAATTTCACTTTTTTAATTGAAGAAAAAAAATTACAAGTTCAACTGGCAGAAACAGTGTTGAATGTATAACACTTAGTCTGTGATGCAATAAACACCAAATCAATGAAAACTTAGGTACAGATATTTAAGGATAATTATCAAACTAGATAATTAGCCACAAGAAAACTGTAATACAAATGCATTAATACCTTTATATGTATATAGTTACATATAATCTATTTGAAGATATTCAACAAAATTATTAAGACTAGAAAGAAAAAGGACTTAGGACTTAGAAGATCTACAGGAAAAGCAGAGTACAGAAAACAAAATAAATAAAAAATATAAAGCATGGGGGAAAAGATGCATTGTATGAAAATGTAAAAAGATGAGCATCACAAATATATAAATTTAATAAAATAACAAATCACTAAAAAAGAACAAACTTGTAAACAAGAAAATCACAGAAAAAGGAATAAAATATGAAACAAAAAGGAATATTTTCAGGCTCAAAATAAGAAATGCAAACTGAAGTAGTTATAATCACAATATATTAGATAAACATGATTATAACATTTTAAAATACAAAATATTTTCATAGATGTAGGAAAGCTTACTCTCTCAAAGGAACCAGTGGAGACAAACATGCACAAGGCATATCAGAGAAGAACACAACTGTGTTTACAAATAATGGAAAATTAGAAAACAATTAGTGAGGACCGGGAACTTAGCTTAATGGTTCTGGCACCTGCTTCATAAGTGCAAAATCCCGAGTTTGATCCTCATACAAAGAAAAAAGTGTGTAAGCAAACAGGGCTCCCAGTTTACATTCTGCAGAAATATTTACACAGATACTCTATATCTTCCAAGTTAGAATTCCAAAATACACTGGCAGTGACAATGTGAGTTGGAGAAAAATGTGTGTTATTACACCATTATAATGAGATTTCAGAAGTATACATTTAAAATACCTTATTGAAAAATATCAGTAAAATGATTATAAAATTTATTACTTTTAAAGTGGAATGAATAGTTTTGAGAGGTTGGAATATATATAGTTAGATGGGATTTCTTAAAAAGTTGAATTCAGGTTCATTTATATAATTAAAGACATAAGACAATGTTAATAAGAAGGAATAAAATAATAAGGAAATGTATCTCACAGGACTTTAGAGAGTGGAAAATTTTGGTGTAAATAATGAGTGTGATAACATATGATACAAGGATTAATTACCTAAAAGAATAGTGGAGACCAAAGGGAATCATACTTAAGAGAGGAAAGAATTGTTATTAGCACAAAAATTACTCAAAAGCCTGAGATCCAAGAATAAACATTTGACTGTCAACTTTCTGAATTAAGAGATAGCTCAAAATGTTTTAAGAGAAAATTCATTCATATAGTGTCTTCAGTATATAACTGACCATAGTTGAGGAAGCCATTTCAATGAAAATGAGTTGGATCTCTGAGCCATAAAGTCACATGCCAAAATTTAAAATATTCAGCACAGCAGTGTTTTGTTCTTCTACATTTTCTGTTATTCCTAATTTTTCTCTGAGTTTCTCACAGTGAATAAATGGTCTTCTAAGTCTTAAGTTTTTAAGATAATACAGAGTTCCAATAGGTATGTAGTGTCAGTGAACCAAGGCAAGAGTCTTGGGTTAGGTTAATCTGTTCATACACAAGGAAAAACTAAAGGAGGGCATGTGGGATTCATGGACTTTTGGGAAGTGCATGAAGATCTCCACGCTGAAAAATAGTGCAGCCCTCCTATGGGAAGTCCTGGCAGAGGTTTGCCTCAGTGGTTATGGTGCCTGGTTTGAAAATGTAAGGTCCTGACTTTGATACCTGACACTGAAAAGCAAAACAGACAAACAAACAAACAAACAAAAAAAAAAACAAAAAAAAACAAAAAAAAAACAAGGCCAGGGATTTAGCTCAGTGGTTCTGGAGCATGTCTTGCAAGTGCAAGGCCCCAGGATGATCGCCAGTAACCACATACAATACTGGGAGTGGAGACTCATGTCTAGCAGCAATCAGTACCACATACCACAGTGCTGGGCATGGTGGCTCACACCTGTAATTGCAGCACTCGGGAGGCAGAGGCAGGAGGGTTGCTGTGATGTGAGTTTGAGGCTGAGTTCAGGGCCAGCCTGAACTACAAACCAAGACCCTATCTTAAAAACAAAAACAAAACAAAACAAAACAAAAAAACCCAAAATAATCATATGGGAGATATTAACTTAGGACAGAAATATTTAGGGATTTCCTACAGTGAGCATGTATCCCCACTCTCTCCAGTAGAATGCTGGTATTCAAAAGATGTACAGTAACATTTGCTGAATGATAAAATTTTCAGGGATAATTTGCATAATAATATATATGTACTACTTAGCAATACTGAAGTATAAACTTCAAAATGGTAACTACAGTAAAGTTTTATTTTTCTTTTACCAAAATTTAGAAAAAGTTGACAACGCAGCTAAATACCCTCAATGGAGTATTAACAAATGGTGCTGGAATAAATGGGCTTTTACCTTCTAAAGACCAATCTAGACTTATCTCTTTCACAAAGTGCTAAATAAAATAAAAGTGCTTTAGGAACTTATATATTAACACAGTAACACTAGGGGGCCGGGGAGTTAGCTCAGTGGTTCCGGCGCCTGTCTTGCAGGCGCAAGAGCCTGAGTTCAATTACCCAGTAACCACATAACAATACTGGGTGTGGAGACCCACACCCAGCAGCAACCAGTACCACATACCATAGTGCCGGGCATGGTGGCTCACGCCTGTAATCCCAGCACTAGGGAGGCAGAGGCAGGAGGATTGTGATGTGAGTTTGAGGCTGAGCTCAGCGCCAGCCTGAACCACAAAAGCGAGACCCTGTTTCAAAAAACCTAAAAAAAAAAAAAAAAAAAAAAAAAAAAAAAAAAAAAAAAAAAAAAAAAAAAAAAAAAAAAAAAAAAAACAGTAACACTAAACATGCTGCAAAACAGTTTAGGTAGAACTCTTAAAGACGTTGGCTTAGAGAGAGACTTCATGAACAAAACCTCTATGAAACAAAAACTAGGAGAATGGATCAACAAATGGGGTCTTATCCTATAAAAAAGCTTCTGCACAGCAAAGGAAAACACTAACAGTGCAAAAAGGCAACCAACAATATGAGAAAGAATCTTTATCAGCTAATTCTCAAAGTACTGCAATATAGAATATATAGGGAGCTTTAAAAAGCCTGTGCCCCCCAATTTAAAGACTTAATTCAAAAATAGACACCTGAAATGAGTAGACATTTTTCAGAGGAAGAAGTAAAAGTAGTTCAGCAGCATATGAAGAAATGATCAATATCACTGGTCATTTGAGAGATGTATATGAAAAAAAAAACAGAGATTTAATTTCACTCCACAAAGAATGGCTGCTATTTTGAAATTAGCCAGCAGCAAATGCTAGCAAAGCTGCAGAAGGAAAGGAACCTTTCTCCACTGTTGGTGAGGATGTAAACTCATGCAACCACTGTGCAGACCAGTGTGGAGATTCCTCAAAAGGAAAAGATTAGAGGTCCAATTTGACCCTGCTATTCCTCTGCTAGGTATATACATGGAAGAATTAAAAGACTCATATCACAGTGACATATGTGCACCTATATTTATAGCAGCTCAGTTTGTGACAAACCTTAGAAACAACCAAAATGTCCATCAACTGGAGACTGGATAAAGATGTGTTTCTTCTCTAAAACAGAATATTAGTCTGCAGTACAAATGATAAGTTTGGGTCATTTTTATTCAAATAGATGCATGTTGAGGATGTAATTATAAGTAAAATAAATAGGGCACAGATGTATAAATATCATATCTTTTCTTTAGTATGAGAAAATGAAGATATAAATGAGAACATATAATAGATATTGTGAATAGAAATATTCAAAAGGAAATGGAGTGTAGGTGTAAGTAACAAGTGGAAAAATAATGTGATGATAATAAAAAAACGAGGCCTGGGATTTAGATCAGGGTTTCTGGTGTCTGGCACCTGCCTTGCAAATGCAAGGGCCTGGGTTCAATCCCAAGTAACCACATATCACAGTTCTGGGCATGGTGCCTGATGTCTGTAATCCCAGCACTTGGGAGGCAGAAGCAGGAGGATTGCTGTGAATTCGAGGCTTGCCTGAGCTACATAATGAGCTCAGAGCCAGCCTGAACTACAAAGTGAGACCTTGTCTCAAAAAAAAAAAAAAAAAAAAAAAAAAAAAAAAAAAAAAAAAAAAAAAAAAAGAAAAAGAAAAGGAAACAAAGTTTATGTAATGTAGCTTGGGGAATAGGAAAAAAAAAAAAGAGCTGCGTCAAATACTGGTACAAATTCTCAATGTTGAGTGTGATCATGATGTGTTTATACAATGAACCAATAAAGACTTGAATTAAAAAACAAAGAAAAATTGTGTTTTATCTCTTTGACTCTTAAAAAAATGTGTTTGAAATAATGAGTTTCTTTTGAGTCTTACTATGAGAAAACTATCTTTCTTCACTTCACTGCAAATTTATCATCTGCTGTGGTCATCACACAGTGACAGATCAGAATGCAGCTTGAGTAGGTACTTCTGAAGTTGAAATTATGGTGGTCCCATGAGACTTGGTCACATTCCCTCATAAGATCAGGTACATGTTTAATGCCACCTGTACTTCTTTCAAAAGGGATAGGATACGTAATAACATGTCATTCAGGTGCATCCGTTTTGACTGACCCATGTTTAGCCTCAGATGTCTTACTGCTTTATTTCTCAGAGGCTGTACTGATTTTACTCTTTCTAAATTTTTTGAGTTTTTGATACCTAAAGCTGGATTCCATATAAAAATGTATGTCCATGTAAATGTAAGAGTAAGGCACAATGCAGAAAGCCAAATGCTGTGTTTTACACCATGTTTAGCCAATAATTACTTCCAATATTCTCACTTTAAATTCAAATGTAGAGATATCAATTTTAAGTATATATGCTAAGCATTATTTTCTGTTTTAAAACTGTTCACAAAGTACATACCTTTTAGATGGCCTTGAAATACAAGATGTGATCACAGTGTGGTAAATAATGTTTTGCTTTTTGGCAATAAAATATACAGTAATTAATCACCCTTAAACTATTCCCTAGCTCACAACACAGATGTCCTTCCAATCTTGCCACTTTTTGAAGCATTTCTGGAAGGTCTGTGTTACATTTTTATGCAGTTTGGTCTAAAAGATGGAGAATCTTTTGATGAATGCCAACCAGTGGAAAGCCTGTCTCCAATGACCTAATTCACCAAATCTGGCACCAGACAAACACTGGCTCTTCTTTCAACTCAAAGTGACTGTGAAAAGCAAGTGTTTTAAATAGATTCAAAACAGTGAGATAGTCGCACTAGTGAAATCAAAGACATTATTGAAAGGGAAATTGCAGAATTGCTTCAGAAAATGGTAGCAGTAATGGGCTAAGTGTCTTTAATATAATGAAGTGTATTTTCACAGGACTGTCATGTGCTGTTTATTGTAACATTTAAAATTTTATATTCATTATATATCATCGTATTTCATCTTTATTTGTACTTCAAGCAGTACAATTCATTATTGCTAAATTC
The DNA here is from genome assembly GCA_004026965.1 of Petromus typicus. Classification (NCBI taxonomy): domain Eukaryota; kingdom Metazoa; phylum Chordata; class Mammalia; order Rodentia; family Petromuridae; genus Petromus; species Petromus typicus. The sequence continues at coordinate 47,786 of PVIR01003487.1, forward strand.
TGGGAGTGGCCTATCTATCAAGAGATGAATGGATTTAAAAAATGTGACTTTTACACATGATAGACTACTACTCTGCTACAGGGCAAGATAAAACTCAGTCATTTTAGAAGAATAGATGTCCCTTGAAACTAGAGGATTGAAATACATCAGATACTCAAACTTATATATTTCATGGTTTATCTTATGTGAAAAACCACAAGTATGAATGAAGAGCAAAATAAAAAAGAATAGGATGTAAGGGGGTTGTTTTTTCTAAAGATGGATATTGATGAAGAGATGGAAACAATAGAGAGAGAGAAGAAAAGAGGATGAAAAAAGAAGTTAAGATTTGCTCTGTAAATGTACCAGTTTCCCAAAAGGACTAAACACATTATGGGTTTATGAGGTACAAATGTGTGTAGTAATGAGGTAATCAATAAGAGAGTGTTTTTTAAATTTCTTATGAAGTTAGCATGTGTTGGTGATATTTATGTAACACAAATGCAAAAATACATATTCCATTACACATCCACTAAAGAAAGATTCAATTCAGTAGATTCTATATTTCATGTATTTATATGCAATAAATATATAATGTATTAAATATACATCATTTAAAATATTCAAAATAACATTTCTAGAATTCATGTTATAATGCTTTTCTTTTGTTCCCTTCTGCTACATTATGTGTGCTGATGAGAAGTACTGACCTTTCAGTAGTTTATATGAGCCTTTGTTACCTCTGAGTTAGAAAAAATTTTATTCTCCATTATCTAGAAATCCCTTCAAAAAAAGGAATGATAAACATATTTTAGAAACATATTATAATTTTAACAGGGAAAATATACGTGACTGCACTTACTGTTGTAACTTTCACGCAGCTTGCTTAATTTGCACTCACATTCCTTTACCAAAAAGTCTCACATCCAAGTGTGACTTCCGTCCTGAGGCTGAGTATGCCTCTCCAACCAGGAGCACGCAGGCCACACACACTGGACAGGGATGTAAGAAATGACAGGCAATTGTTCTGATAATTTAAATGGATGATTCAAGTTTTCATAAATGTCTACAAAGGCCAAATGCAAGTCTTCATCACTGTATTGAATACAACACATACAATATTTTGTTTTCAGTGTTTATTTTTCAAAACAAAAGAAACTATACAAAGTGCTTTAATGTTTTTCTTTAAAAATAGAAGAAACTATTCAAGCAGGAGAAGGTCACTCAAGGAAATCAGAAAGGCCTTTTAATTGACATCATAAAAAATGCTTACTTTCAGAGTTTCTCGGTTTCTTTTAGTTCAGGAGGTCAAAAATTGAATGACCGGAGAGATAGAGATTGCTTGTCGGTCTCTGGAACTCTTGCTGTATGGGTTCTATGAACATTGAGGGTGTTAGAAAAGCTCTTTTTCTTTCTTTCTTTCTTTTTTCACTTCTTGATTAGATCAAAGACAGCATTCCTGTGGTATTTGTTTCATCTAATCCTACAGAAGGCAAAACCAAAAACTGAAATCCCATAAGATTGACTTCTTGACACCAAAACCTATCCCCTGGACAAGAAAGAGAAAATCTGAAATATATCAACTCAGACATCTGTAAGAAAAAAAATATATATAATAGTAAAGACCATCCCACAGTATAATTCATTTGGGAGAAAAATCTGAGTGTCAGGAAAGACACACACACACACACACACACACACACACAAATTCTTATGACATTTAACTGTGCATTTTCAAGAGAATGTCCTATGGATGTGTTATAATTTCAAAATGTACATAAAAAAAGTGCACTTTGAAACCACCCTTCTTTTTCTGTCCATCTTTCTGCTCATTTTGCCTTCATTACTTGCTAGAATAATTATTTAGTCATCAACTCTGTTTATTATTAAAACCTTTATAAAGTAGGTATATTTTTATTTGGTCTTTGTTTTTTTCTTGCTACCACTATTTTTATGTTATGATATTTTCCCAAAGTTATTCTGTTCCACAACTATTTTCAAATGCCTACAAGAGGATTATTAGAACTTATCCTGAGATTCCAAAGGTTGAATTTCAGGGAGGTGCTTCTGAGAAAATGTGGAGAGCGTGGGGAAAGGCAAGAAAAACACATTCTACAGAAAAGTGATTCATGGCTGATGTGTAAATGTGAGGATAACGTGATCAGACTTGAAATTATGGAGCTGCTGTTTCATAATCCACAAAGAGATGATTGGTTTTGTTGGCATTCTACACGTTTGCAATAACTTGTACACCCAATACACACTGTAACTCTTTCCCACTCCCTCTGTTTGGTAAACAGTTTTTTCCTGTCTATAATTTTTTAAGTGTCTGAAAAATATAAAACAATGATTTCTCTATCCAAAATGAGTGTATAAGAAGAGAAAATCTATATTTGCCAAACTAAATATTATTGAAACTTACAAAAAGAAACAATTAGACATAGTGATTATCATCATTATTTTTGGTTATTTATTCAATGTTTACTATTAACTTTCCAAAAGGTAATCTTGCCTGTAAATAAAATTTCATGATTATTTTTATGAAATAACTGTCAATTCTGAGGAAGCGGCTGAGGATGTTTTAATATAAGGTGCTATATTTTGTTATTAGTATATTTTTGCTACCCAAACAATATTAAAACTATCACTCAGCAGCTTTATAGATAAATTTAAAATATATAATTTATCAAATTAATGACTGAAAACCTGCATTGTAATATAAAATCATGGCCTATCATATTCATCCAAAATAACAAAATCATCTTTGCATCTATTGCATCAAATCAAATCTCCCTAAATTATACTGATTTACTTCAACAACTATTGATGTAGCACATGATTCCATAGGTCAAAAATAAGATTCTCAAGTGAAATAAGGGCTCAAGTGAAATAAGGTTTTCCAGCTGAAAACTCAGTTGAATCTGCCCAGAATTATTCGTCAGCCTGTGATACACTAGTACACAGCATTGAGCAGTTGATACAGATGCCTTCTCTGTCACTTCCTTGGGTGAACGCTACTCAGCATAAATGTATTTATGTCATAAAAGCATTAAGATAATCGATATTCGTATTTGTATTTACACAGAGCCTGGGGGAGGATCCAGTACTGAAACAACTACTTGTGTCGTGTTTGTCACTGTCCGTTGATTATCACTTGTCACATATCAATAAAACAATCAGAAGGAAACCATCGGAAGAGTGGTTACAGAGCAGCGTGAACAGAACAGGGACCATGACTCTCCCCCGTCTAGTCTGGCTATCAACTACCAAACATTGCTGCTGTCGTTGTTTCTTTCATCTCTTTTTAATTTTCTTCCTTTTTATCTTCCTCCCTTTTAGCTTTCGATCTCTTATGTTGTTTTCCACAGGGTTATTTGGTGTCTCTACTGATTTATCCTTCCTTCGGTCCCCAACATAAAGGTTGGTTTTGCTTATGTTTCAAGTACTAGTATTTTAGCCAACAGAATACAGTTTTCTCCTCTCGAGTCTATTTTATGTGGAACACTGAATTTACTCTCAATATCAGTGAAGTTTATTGTAAAGAAAATCTTTATATAAAACATGGATGCAAGCGTGACTTTTCACCAATCAGCATGTAAGAAATAAATCCTGAAACTATCTCCCACTGGGAACCATTAAGCTGCTATAACAGTAGTTCAGAGTCAGCTTTCTCGCCTGTAATATTGAAGATCACCTTTCATTCCCTGAGGAGTATCTTAAGTTGGGTACTATCTCTGACATGGCAACCATAAGTAGCAGCAGCTCTTAGCAAAAGTATTTTAAAAAGCATTTTCCAATATAACCTGTCTTCTTATTACCATACAGTTCACAGCTCATCATAAAATGTGTCAACACATAATTAACCTACTAAATGGTATTTTCAGGGTGGAAATAAAATTTAGTAATAACTCAGACTGCTGAAATAAAAATACACTCTATTTCTAAATCATATGTTAGCAAATAAATAAAAGACAAGCTTCAGACTAAGTTTTGCTTCAAATGATATTGAAAAGACAAAAATGTTGACAAAGTATTTTCTCTTATAATTTTCCTTTTCTGATCATCAAACAGTTAACATCAAATAAGAAAACACTAAATTTTGATCAAACAGGCTTTTGTGTAAATCCAAGGTTACTGTGCTATTAGACAGACTGTGAGTGTAAAAGAAATGGCATTACTGCCTCATTAATTTTCTTTATTTGTTCCCTAAAAAATACAGTTTATTTATAGGGAAGTGATGTCAAGTTATTTATGTGTGTAGAATGTGTCCTCTTCGACTACATTTGACTCTCCACAAAGGACCTACGGCAATTCATTGGAAAACATCTTTTCTCCAACAAGTAATGTAGGAAAAATGGTTATTATTAGACCAAAAGATGAATTTAGCTGTTTTCTTATCTATAAAGTAGGCCACACATTTATATGTAATACAAAGAACAATAACATTTTTATAACAACATTGAGACAAAATCATACTCACCTTGATTCAGGTAAAAACCTCCTGAATATTTTTCCAAAGGAAAGGAAGAAAGAAAGAAAGAAAGAAAGAAAGAAAGAAAGAAAGAAAGAAAGAAAGAAAGAAAGAAAGAAAGATTTCTTGGTACCCTGTTTATGCAGAATAAAGAGAAGAAGCCAGATAACAACTCATAGTAGTAGCATCAAAAGCAAGCAGGCTGCAGATCTACACTCACCTACCAACCTGGGAAGCTGCTTGATGACTCCATCTCTCATTCCATATCCCCAAGAAGCATTCAAGTGTTTCACTCAAGCAGGCCACCTTCTAGGAGTCACAGGTGCCAACTAGACAGGACAGAAGTTGTTTCTTTTCTAAAAGTCTTTGATGAAGCCTTTGGACACTTTTAGGCATCTCAAGGACTGTTAGATACCTGATCTGTGTACCAGGTATACATGCTGTGCTCTCTGGCATCAAATGTAGAAAGTTATGAGGACCTTCTGTCTACTTCCAAGCCACCTCAATACTCCAGTCCAGGCACATCGGAATGGCCCTGTCCCACACAACTCATGGAAACTGATGGGGACTTGTTAACCACATCTAGATGCACAGGACTCAGAGCCTCTCATTAATCTACCAATTCTAAGAAAGCCATATCCCAGCCTGAATTACAGAGCAAGGCATGTTTTTTTTTTTTTTTAAAAAAGTGGGGGTTTTGTATCAGAACTACAGAAACTTATTTTTCAATAATATTTACATCTATACACATTTTAGAGAAAATATAAATATAAAGTGGACCCTTGAGTTATGACTGGCCTGACACGAATAACTGAAGCTATGACTGGAATTTTAGTATTCACCTTGGAACAAAGTCTTGAGTGATGACTCCATTGCTGGTTACTCCTGCTTATAGAGGACTTCAGATAGAGATCTAACCCTTAAAGAGTTCCGCAATTAACATAATAACGTCTTTTCCTGTGTGGAGTTCATTGAGGAATCCTGGGCCAGTGTCTCTTTATGGACCCTGAAATTTTCCTAGAATAAATGTGGCCTAAAATTATACAGGAGATAGATTTTGAAAGCAGTGTAGAGGAGCCTGAATCTGAACCTGACAAACTTGGCTTACAACTAGCTCTCAGGAACAAATGGAGTTCAGAAGTCGTAGGTCCACTGTAGCTTAATATGGAAGTAGTGCTTCTTATATCAAGTATATTATTTAACTACTTTCTAATTAAACTTCAAAACGAATATCAAGGACACACATTTGTAAGATTTGTGTAAATTTTTAATTATTTTAAACTGTATTAGAATATAACCCAAGGCAAAATAGAATATGCAATTATCAGATAAAATAGCTTTATCTAAAATTTTTATGTATTCCTAAGTTTAATATACTGTTAACTTAATTCATATTTTCTGTTATCAGTGAAATTCAATGAATTTTATACATTCACTCTAGTTTCTTGTATACTATTAATTTTTCATTAACGTTATTATTCTTTAAAAACAGTTGGAAACTACATAGTCAGTTATATTATGGGTTTAAAAAAAACCCTTTTTCTTTTGAATATTCTTTGCAAAGATAAATATTATACACCTATCTTCCCTGAACAAGTAATGCTAACTTCAAAAGTTCCAAAATAGGTCATTGTCACCAATACTTGCTCAGATATTTAAACTTGAAAATTCAGGTTAACACCTTACATCATCTTGTGCACTCTTAGTGCAGTTAAGCTTTGAATTGTATAGATATTGACAGGTACCGAAGCTTTGTTGTCATTGAAAATATGGCAATAAATTTTAATATTTTAGAAGTTTAATAATACCTGGCATTGTCCGCAAGTATACCTGATAAGTCAAGTAACATATCGTTTGTTGCATATGTATGTTGTATAGTTTAAAAATGATGACCTTGAAAGGTAATTTTTTATTGTTATACACATTTTACTGAAGAAAAGCTCTGTTAACCCAGAGATGACTGGAATAACACACTAACAATCCAGATCACTTCAGTAAGAGGAAGTGGCCAGGAAGCTGCACATGTACGTGCCAGGGATCACAGTGAATCTTGTCTAGTTGTGGTTAATACTGTGGCATGAGGTTTACTCACATCTGTCCTAATTGTGAATTTGGCATACGTGCCCTGTGTGTTTTGGGGTTGATTCATTATATGTTTGATCTTCTTTTTAAAGTATATACTTTCAAACTTTTTATTTTTATTAGTACATCTTTGCAGTACATAATGATTATATTCACTATGAGGACTTGGCATATGTACAGAACACATCTTCATTTATTTTAGGTCCCCTTGTCCTCTTCCTCCTACCCTCCTCTTGGTTTTTAATGGTTTATATGGATTTGTATGTGTTCTATAAATAGACTGCTACATATAGATAATACATGAGTGGATTACACAAAGCTTTGTTTTATACTTTTGGCTGTTTTATACTTTTTTCTTTTTTTTTTTTTTTCATCTGTGAATTGATTCCAAGTATCATAAATACTTGAACAATGATAAAAAACTGAACATAAGTGTATTTGTGTTGGTCAAGCCCGTGTTGTTCAAGGGTCAACTGTATACACAAACATTTGTGGTAGATTTCTTTTTTATCAAAATTATTCCCAAATCTTACATTTGTGTTCATTCTTCATGGACCACTCTTTCTTCAAGTCTTATATTTGCTTTTTTTTTTTTTTTTTTTTTTTTTTTTTTTTTTTTTTTTTTTTTTTTTTTTTTTTTTTTTTTTTTTTTTTTTTTTTTTTTTTTTTTTTTTTTTTTTTTTTTTTTTTTTTTTTTTTTTTTTTTTTTTTTTGAGACAGGGTCTCGCTTTGTGGTTCAGGCTGCCCCTGAGCTCAGCCTCAAACTCACATCACAGCAATCCTCCTGCCTCTGCCTCCCGAGTGCTGGGATTACAGGCGTGAGCCACCACGCCCGGCACTGTGGTATGTGGTACTGGTTGCTGCTGGGTATGAGTCTCCACACCCAGTATTGTATGTGGCTACCGGGAATCGAACCCGGGCCCTTGCGCTTGCAAGACAGGCGCCGGAACCACTGAGCTAACTCCCCGGCCCAAGTCTTATATTTGCTTTTAAGTGTTGACTCTTCCTTGAAGTCATGAAGATTTAAAAAACAAAACAAAACAAAAAAAAACCTCTCAATTGAATAATTGATCAAATGTATGCTAATCTAATATTTATTAATCCATTGCCACTGCACAATTTCTAAATGTAACAAAGTTACCTTAAAGCAGTTTAAGACTTAGATGGGTGATTTTTTTCTTCTCAAGTCATATACTTTTTATGGCCCTGTCTGAACTCAGGATACTTTGTGATCATCTGCAGGAATTCAGAATATATAAAGATGTTCCCATTTCTCAGATTTTTCTTTTTTTTTCTTTTTTATTTTTTTGTATCCACTAGCACCCATGGATGCCTGTAAAAGATTTCTATTCATAATTGACCCCAATTTACATGGTAGTAAAGTGACAGTTGTGGCATTATTTACTGATGGCAGCTCACAAGCTAAGGTAGGAATTTGCATTTAGTGGTGTATTATCAGTAAACATAAATTTGCACAGAGATTTGTTCAAGAAAAGGGAGAAAGGCATAAACATGAGATCTACTGTGTATAAATCCTGAATCCTGATGCTGATTTCCAATGTGGCATTAAGAAAATATTTTTCCTCTGAGCATCTGTGCATATCATCAAAAAGTATCAATTAAGATGCCTTTTCAAATTTTTGTTGTGACATTTTAATTAGATAATAAGATGACAAACACACAATATCCTTAAACACTAGGCCTTTTGTAAATGCTTTAATTTCACCTCCACTTCTCATTGAGTCTTTAGCTAGTGTGAAATGGTCCTAACGTCTAAGTGCTCACCACTGTAGCGATTCTACAATCCATGGAACTGTGGCAAAGCCTTCCACTTGCTTTATTTTTCTTTTGCTATTTTTTTTTTGCTTGTTACTGTTATTCTTAGTGAACATGTGCTTACTATCCTGAGGAAAATACTACTTCATTGTTAACATATTTAACTGTGCATCTACTTCGTGACAGACCAAACAGTTCCCATCCAGTTCTGAGAATAAGACTTTTCTTTTTTTCCCAGGCATTATAGCATTCACGATTCCAATTTTGCAACTCACTTCATATCTCAAGGAATGTATATTTTAATTTAATTTATATCAGTCAATTCATGAATTTTTTTTAAAAGTTCAATATTTTTATGGCAATGAATTGATGAATGACAAGGTGCTCTGTAGGGAAAATGTAGCTGTTTAGCAGTTTCCTGGGACAAGCAGTTAAGCAGAACTTCTGCAGAACTCCTTATGCAGAACTCCTGAGTTTCTTTATCACCAGTCCACAGGATGTTCCCTGACATCTTGTTGAATCTTGCAAACAGGATCCATAACACTGGGATAGGAATCAGGAAGAACTGCAAGGCCTGTCCCAGGAACTGCTCCGGCCTGCATCTTCTGTTTTTAACCCTATGCATTGCTACTTTGCACTGGCTCTATACTAAAAGTGCTGTTGGAAGACAGCTCGGTGGTTCAGTCCTCCGAGGCTGTTTTCCTGCTGGAACTCATCCCTGAGAGCCTCATTTCCTTCTGCAACCCCGGACTTTCATCAGACTCACACCAACAGTGCTCTAATGAGAAATTTTGTTATCTCCAGTAACATAGAAATGTAGGGGCTGAGTGGGGAGTTGATCAATGACAGAAGTAATCTCTTGAGCTTAGTTCTTTGAATACTGAGTCTCCGGCTTACTTTGTAATCACAAAATGCTATTTAAATTCTCTGTGCTGTTGTTGTTTTCATCCTTAAACTGAAGAAAATAATACCACTGATTTCATATGTGTTATGAAATTTGCATAAGTGGAATACGTATGCAATGCTTGACATCCAGGAAGTGCTCAGTAAGTATTAACCCATTTATCACTGGTAGAAGATATGACGGGGTTTAGTGGTGTTGCCACGGATGGTTAGACAAAGCCCTGTGACTCTGCTCTCAAGCAGAAGCTTCTGTTGAGGTTCAGCTCAGCCTAGACTCTCAGGGTGTCCTGTCTCGATCTGAAGCCCCTAGTCCCTTTCCATTTTCATGCATGGACACAACAACAATTTACATTTTCTGGAACTTTCTCACTTCCTTTGCAGATGAAAGGGACAGATCGACACACAGTGTGCCGATTTTCTGTTTTTGCTGCTGGTAAATCCCTCAAGGGAGCATGATTTATCTTTGGCTTTACACAGTCAGGACATTTTTATACACTGCCCACATTTGTGTATCCATCTGAAAAGAGGGAGTAATTGCAACCTTGAGTGGGAGTCTAGGACAATAACATAAGGGGCTTTTGCTTCAAAAATTCCAGCAGTGTTCTGTATTATTTTCTTAGAAATCTTTGTGTAATTAAGCCCTGTTATTTCCAGTAGACACTCCAATCAAATCTTTTTAGCTTGACCCTAGAATTTGTCCAGCCTATAAACCATCAGAAAATAAGTCTTTGTTTCAGGCTTCACTTTCAAGCAATCAGGCAAAGATGCACATGTTTTAAAATAGAAAAGTGAAGATCCTGATTATTTCTTATGTTGCCTCTATGTTTCTAAAAACGATAAACATTTTCAATGCTTTTATTCAACATGTATATTAAAATCATTTCAAATGAAGAGGAAATATTTTTTACAGACATGCTGACCCCTGTCTGGAAAACTCATATTTATGTTGTTTTAGGGTCAGAGAAATTATATTATTTTTAAAAATTGTTGCTGGCCTTCTCCATGGTTTGCTCTCTGAAGAAAGGTTATACTTTTCTGTCACACTGACATGTGGTTTAGCACAGTGCCTGAGACTTTTCTTTGGCAGAGGAAATACAAGCAAAAGTGATGCTGGTTCCTTCTGCATGGAAGTTACAGCTGCTTGGGGAGGAATTTCCAGGCTTCTCTGGCTCAGCTGGGTCCTTTACCTGCCATCAGCCTGAGGGGAGCTTAGTGTACCACGATTGTACTGCAAAACCCCAGTTCATAAATGATAAACATGAGGGGAAGATAGAGAAGCTCTTGGAGGGATGCTACAGAAGTCCAGGGAGGAAGAGTGGAATCTGGAGTCAAAACAACAACACTGCTCGACAAAACACATGATAGACTATTTCTTTTAGGGACATTGAGGAAATACAATGGTTGGAAGGTATGGACTCACTGAATCGAGTGCAAAGGTGACCGTGCTTGAATTCTTGGGGATACTGCATCATGTTTTACTTTTCCACAGCCTTGTGATACATTTTCTCTTGTTTCCTGTTCTATCCATTCTTAGGCAGCAGAATAATCTTCCTCTAACATCATTTTTGTAATAATATTTTTTTCTCATCAGCCTTCTGGAGGCTCCTCATTGCTCTGGAAGTGTGTTTTACCCCTTTAGCACTCAGAATTGTTCTAAGCCTGATATTTATTTCTTATCTTTCAGGTCATGCCTTTCTTAAAGAAAATCTAGTGCTTATTTTTCTCCCAAATGGTATTCAAGGGTATGACTCATGGTCACTGATCAGTCATTACCATCATTTTTTGTAGAAGGCCAGAGAATTGAGGCCTAATTGGCCACCTTGTGATGACAAGGGGGAAAGGCTGCCTCCGAAGGTGACTGACTGTTGGAGAAGAGTGAAAGCTTGAGTATGTACTAATGGACACTGGAAAGCAGAAGATCCTTGCGTTACTTTGATTGCTTGCTCGTGCCCACGTTTGAGTGAATAAAAGCAACAGGAGCCAGACACTAGGGCTTCCTCTCCCTCTCGAGGCAACAGCCTCCTGGCTGCTGGCATGTTAAGCTGACTCTGTCTGTCATTTATCTTCCTTTGTCCCCCAGTCAGTGAGGACCAAGTAGCTGGTGTAGAACCTAGTACAAGTCCAGCCAGATAATTATGGTGGTGCTTCAGGGTGGGGCTCGAGAACCACAGTTCACCTACAGCTGTAGCTCTTCTTCTTATTATTATTTGACTGTATATTGTCTTCATCAGGAGAGACTGAGTTCTAGGATGGCAAAACATGATTCCAGAGGCTCTGTGGTTTACAAATACATCACCTGAATTGCCCGGCCCTTCCCCACTACATGTCAGGATTAGAATATGCTCTTCATCTAACTGGGGCAGAGAGAAGTGAGCCCAGATTTTTATGTTTATTGATGTTCTCCCTGGAAAGATTAGGTCCCTTCCCATTTCTTTTTGTTGCAGGACTTCTGTTTCATTTTACACTTCTATAGCAATAACTTCAACACTTCTGCATTCATTTGATTCATCTAGGGGGCTACTGAAACGTCTAGGCACCTGCAATTGGCCAATTCAATAGAATGGACCAAGCCTTGAAAATGTGCCTTCTCTATAGTCTCCAGGTAAACATTCTGTTGTTTTGAGGAACATACTAAGAATCACCAACCTACAGAACAAAGACAATGTTCAATGATTTATTTGTTATCGATAAATGAACTGGGAAAAATGAATAATTGACTATAAACCTGAGGAAAAACAATGCTTATTTTTCCACATTTTCTCAACATAGTCTTTCCCATACAAAAGCCAGGTGGCTACACTTGGCCAGACACTTCCCTGAATAAGACTTGATTGGCTTCATGAATGAGTTACAGTGAAGTTAGCATTCACCTTTTTTCCTGGTGACACAGCACACAATGCTGTAAATATTCCATTTTCCATACCTCCTTCACACGACAGACAGGTAAGGAAATTGTTTTGTTTGTCGAGTTTCCCTGAGCTATTTTAACTTGTCATGATATACAAAGCTTGGCCACACCGAGTGTGTCACACTATTCATATTGCTTCAGTAGAACACAAAGTTTTCCACAAGGCACATTCATTTTATTCTTATTCAATGCTGACATTGAAAAGACATTATTACTTGTGTAGTTGTTTAATCTTTCAATCCTACTCATGCTTACATACTTTTTAAAGACTGCTTTGAGACTCTGAACTCTTGAGATATTTTTACTAAGATAAAACGGTTCTCTCCAATATTGCTGCAATCTTTAAATAGAAATGATAGTGACAGGTTTTTAGAGAAGAAATAAATGATCCCGGATGAACTTGTTTAAGCAAATTTTTATTCAATGTATAACACTTTGATAGAGAAATACAAAGACAGAACTTCGTGAATAAAGGACGCATTGTGGTTATGGGGAACTCTACAGGAGCTGCTCACATTATTATTAACATTGATATTGTTTACTCTATTTTACTGCCATTAAAACAAAGTTTTGAGTAATCACTGAACAAATTCCCTCAGGAAAAGCAGTCGCGCTGATTTTCAAATCTCACACTGCGTGAAGATGAAAACATTACAAGAGATCAACAGAGCAGTCTGAAGAACTGTGAGCTCTTCACGGTGTACGACTCAAGTTCAATCAGTCTAGAGACAGGCAGGAGAAACAGGAGAAACTCTGTGTCTAGGATCAGCACCAATTATCACCTGGTTCTTATTCAGGGATCTTTAAAACATGAGACAGTTGCCAGGTAAATGGATTGTCTCAAGTTGATCCACAGAGTGAAACAGAAAAGCTACTGTCGGTCGGACTCCGAGCCTTTGGCCTCCAGGTGCCTCCTAATTTCTGATCACCCACAGACCTAAATCCTTCGCGAAGCGCATCCCAGGTGCCGGCCCAGGTGCAGCCCTCGGCCGGGATCTCCGCCTTCCCTAAGCGTCTCTAAGCGTCTGCGTGGAGGCGCGGGGTCCCACAGCTCATTGCAATCTCCCCGCGAGGAGCGGCGCCGGGGACCCCGCGCACTGGCCGCCCCGCGCAGGGACCGGCGGAGGCGCCACGCCGCGTTTTGTTTTGGGGGCGGGGAGATGACGGCGCGGCGTCCGGCCCCATTGGCTTGCGGCTGGCGGTGCCGCCAAGTCGGCCGCTCAGAACCGCGCGGGTCGGGAGGGTGAGCGCGGAGGAGTCGCGGGGCGGGCTGCGGACACGTCTGCCGGGAAGACGGGGGTGTCGGCTCCGCGCGGCCGGAGGACGCGGACAAGGCGGGCGAGGCCGAGGCGGGAGCGAGCGGCGCGGGGGCAGAGGACAGGGAGGGGACCGTGAGGGGCCGCGTTCCGCTCCGCAGCGCCCTCGGCAGGTGCAGGTGCCGCCGCCGCCCGGACCGCAGCGCGCACAGCGGCGCCAGGACGCGGCACCGCGCGCTTCCCCGAGCAGCGCTGGGGACACGGAGGAGCGCGACCGGGACGAGCCGGAGCCGGAGCCAGAGCCGCTGGGAAACTTCAGTGAGTCCCGGACGGGTGCGCGGTGCGCGGCCCGCGGCGGGGGCGGGCGGGCTCGGCGGGAAGAGGCGGCGTCTCGGCCCGGAGCACCGGGCACCGGGAGGGCTGCGCTCGGGTGGCGACGGGCGGGCGCGCGGGCCGGTCAGCGGCCACTTCGCGTCGGTGACACCTGATTTCAGCTGCAGCGTAACGCGCTGCTCCCAAAGAGCCTGTGTAAACGCCAAGCCTCCACCTGCTGCCCGCGGACGGAGATCGCGGCGAACTTCTCTCCTCAGTTGAAAAACACAACTCGAGCATAATCGAGATGTTTGCACGTCCTGCCTCGCCGCGTGCAACCCTTTGAGTTCCTGCCGCAAAAGTAATGCGGGACAACTAAAAAAGCCGAGCTTGGCCGGATCTGCTGGGAGTTATATAATACGTGTTTTCAGTTATCTCAAGGATGTTATTTACTTGATGATAATGATGAAGGAGAAAGTAAATGTGCTGGAGAACATGAAAGCAAGTCATTTTTCTCCAAAAATTACCAGTGTTTTAAACATATTTTCTTCTTTAAAGACTATTTTTTTTTTTTTGTATGTTGGGGTCACAATGACTTCAGAACCTCTCTGCTTCAGGGCTCTTGATGCCTCTTTCAGATCCTTTCACCGTCTGCTCTCCGGAGAGGCGGCTGACATACTTTTGGCTGATTCTGTAACCATTTCGTGACTCTGTTTCTCATCAGGTATTTTGATGCGCCTTCCTAAATTGCTCAGCAGGAAAATTAGATTGCTTGCCCAGGGGCAGAGATGGAAAAGATGGTAGTCTGAATATACAGCTAGCGTTTTATATTTCATTGTACAGAACTGAAAGAGGAAAATATCCAACCGTGCTGAGCAGGTATTAGTTTGCTGCTGTTTAATCTTCACAGCCCGCTCGATCAGGTGCAAAATGGACAAAACAGCAGCAGATGAGTAGTCACTCGGAAACACTGGTCCTCAGTTTGTCCCACCGTCAGTAATTGATCCAATTATTCTCAGCAATAGAAACTGTTTTAATTTTCTTATCATTATTTTTGGAAGGGGATGCAACTGAATAGGTTAAGATTATAAATATTTCTTTGATTCCAGTACATTATCACTTCTGGATTGAAAAGCAGTTGATTGCTCTTCCCATAGCTCAGCCAGCTGATTGACGGACTCTCTTAGCTCAGTGTTCAGTGCCCCGCCACATGCAAAACAAGCTTCAGCGATGGAGCAGCGTTTTGCCTACTCGGCAGAAAGATCCGGGGACTCCACTAGATACTGTTAATAGTTAACTTGACAGTGAGATTCCAGAATATGACCCATTTCCTTTAATTAATAATCATTACTTCAAAAGCTGACTCCCACGATTAACCAGCTGTTAAGCCTCTTCTAAATAAAAACAAAAACAAACAAAAAACAACAACAACAAACAACAACAAAAACGATTATTTTCTGTTGTTGTTGTCATTGTTTTTTTTTCTACCAGACTTTACTCTTTGTCGATGTGTTTAGTGATTCGATCACTTTGGAGCTTTTTCACGCAGAGACAAAGTTGAAGTGGCTTCCTTTTGCCCCTCACGTAAGAAGATAGGTCTTGAGTTCTTACGGTGGCAGACGTCGTGCTGAGTCTGGGGTGAAACTCCTGATGAGGCTTCTTGTGACGAGGTTGCACCTCTGCGTCGCTCTGAGGTGGATCACAGAGCTGGTCCCGCCTGGAGCATGCTGCCTGTCTTGTGTTCTGACACATCAACCTCCATGTCAGCGTTTGTGGTGTAGCTTTAGTTTTATCCTTTGGAGGTTGATAAGAATACAAGTCACCTTTGTCTGTGAAAATGCCTTGTGATTCATATCCAGTCACCTCTGCTGATTAAACAGCACTGTGAATATTCCACTGTAACTGTTCTCTGCTATGTGAAATATTACGTTTTCTTCCAATAGCATGTAGATGTCTGGCCATTAAATCTAACAGTTGTGATGAGGCGCAGGGGAATGTTTATTGTCAGAAGTGAGCCATGTTTTCATATAAAACATCAGGCTAAAGACTTGAGTGATAAAATGACTCACTGATTGGCCTGTTGTAAGAGTCTTTGGGCTTCTGAAGGAAAGAATGATTCAGATGTCTCATTTAAGATATTATTCTATTTGTCTTCCAGCCAATTATTGCTTTATAACAAGTAATTATGAGCTATATTAGCATGTCACCATGTTATATTAATAGGTACCAATTTATGATGTAGTGTGAGTTCATGATTATATTTATATTGAATTCTAAATGGAAAGGAGTTCATTTTTCCTCTTTAGATTTTTTTGTTTGTGAATAGCTTCCATTAATATCAAGAAAAGCAAAATCAATGAAAAAATTATACAAGGAATGACTATATAATATATATATATCATATATATTATATAATATAGATCATATATCATATATTATATAGAGATCATATATCATACATAATGTATGTATATTATACATAATATAATATATAATATATGCATATTATATGTATATGTATATATTATATGTATATATGTATACATATATTATATATATATATATATATATATATATATATATATATATATATATATATATGATTTTTTTGAGACAGGGTCTCGCTTTGTAGTTCAGGCTGGCCCTGAGCTCAGCCTCCAACTCACATCACAGCAGTCCTCCTGCCTCTGCCTCCCGAGTGCTGGAATGACAGGCATGAGCCACCACGCCCGGCATTGTGGTATGTGGTACTGATTGCTGCTGGGCGTGAGTCTCCACGCCCAGTATTGTATGTGGTGAGCCAGATTGAACCTGGATTCTTGAGCTTGCAAGACAGGCACTGGAACCACTGACCTAAATTTCCGGCCCCAATATATTATTTTTAAATGGAAAAATGTATTCAAAATACATGGATAGTAACTGGACAGTTTTCACTCATAACTTTCAATAGTACTGTAAAATTTGACTTTAAGATAATTTTAGTTTTATAAATTTCTCTGATAAAAGGGTGATTTATGATCACTGAACTTTAAGAGAAAAATGTGTCTATGTATTTCTGCCTATATAAATGTCAGTTGTAGTTACAGGACATTATCTTTATCATATGATAAAATGATACATGACTGAGTAAATAATATATTTAGGAATGTCTAAAATTTATACCTATGAAAATTGAGTAAGATGAGTTCCACAGAATAGCATTTTAGTTTTGTAAGATCCTAGATAAGTGCTCTACTGACAAAATTAAATGTTTATTTAACATTATTTTCAGTTCTTTTAATAACCACCTATTAATTTATGAAATTGGAACATATCCTTACTGTTTTATAAATTCATCTGTATTCAAGTTAATTGCACTCTTAAAGATCATGATATTTAGTAATTAAATTTTTAATATGCTTCATTTATTGTTTATGTTGCTTTTGTTTAATAACAGTTATTCCAGGAATATCTGTTACTGATCTATAAAGGAATTTGTGTTGAATATAGACATGTGTTACTTGAATTGAGTAACTTTCTTCTAAATATATGTACATCTCAGGCATATAGATATGAAGGGGAAATTGTGAGACTCCCCATTGCAGGCCTCCTTAGAACAATATGTATCTTTGGCTGGGGATGTAGCTCAGTGGCACTGCACTTGCCTGGTAAGCTCAAAGTCCTGAATTTGATCTCTGGTACAAAGGAACATAAGGAAAAGTACATATCTTACATATCCACTCCGAACTGATGTACTCAAATGGCTGAATCACACTTACTTCCAAGGCCAAATACACAGTCAAGCATGAATCATGGGTTATTATTACAGATTTTTCTGTAAAGTATGATGTTAGCTTCAGGTAAATTTAATTGTACGTCAAAGTTCTATATAAAACATATTTCATAATTCTAATTTTTGGAAAAATTATTAGAATACACAAAAATATTCCTTATAGATAAATATATGTCTCCTGATTTACTTTCTTTATAATTATGTGAAAAGATTAAAATTTGAAAGTCATTTGGTTATTTAAAATTGTATTTTGAGAAATAGTTAATGAGTATTTGGGGGCAAGAGATTATTCTTAGAGATTTGCCTTGACTTAGTATATTACTCCACAGAAAACAGTCATTAATGGTTACGTCTTCCTTCTTTTAACCTAGCGTATCTTAGAAGGTTAGGCTTACTAGTTAGAAGATAACTCCAGCCAGAGTGAACCACTGGTGCAGATAAAATGTATTCATCGGGGTTCGTTATGCATTATATTTTTCTCAGCATTTGCAAATAGAAATCATCTTCAGGGCACTTATCAAAAAAAATCAGCTATTTAGGTGACAGTTCTTTCAGGGAACAGACATGGAGGCTTCTGACAGTTGGAATAATTAATGAAATTTAGATAGTACAACATGGTACTACCTTAATTCTAAAAATGTGGAAAGAGCAAAATGAAGTATTGTGAGATAGACAGTGACTACACACTCCAGGAAATTTTGTAGTAGGTGCTATTTTATGGGAACCTGAATACATGAATAGATTAAATGGAATCTGTAGCCAGAGGGTGGTTATAAACAGAAAGGGAGAGAGATGAACCAAGGACCTAGCAAAGAAAAAGTTTATAACCTTCATCATGTAGGTAGTAAGTGATATACTTAGAATATGTTATTAGCTTTGATAATGACACCTCCATATATTTTAAAAACCAAATATGGAATTGCTTTATCTAATATCTAAACAAATTAATATCTTAAGCCATTAAAAACTATTAGGACATTGTCAGCCAAAATGAGATAATTATACTATGCAAATAATACTTTCAAATGTAATTTTTAGTTCAAATGCATTCTGATTGAAAACTAGAGCATTAGTAACACTAATACACTGTGCTTTCAATAAAAAAATGGTACTAACATTAGTACTGAAGGATATGATGAATTTAAAACTAGGGATCTAATAATAGGATTAACTGAAATAAAAGCAATTAATAGAGTTCTGTATTACAAAATGATATTTCAGCGAATGTTAGACCACATACACAATGGTGGCTCTATGGTACTACATATTTCTTATTTTACAGTGTACTTTATTTAAAATGGTGTAGTATAAAATATTCTCCTATATTATGCTGAATGATCCTCTGTGTCTTATTATCACCTCATTTCCTGATCGAGTGTGAAGGCATGTCTTCTCATTGATCTAGGATTCTGTAATTGTTGTATGTGATAGGCACACAAGCACAAAGTTGCCTAGTGAACTCTTTCTCTAAATGCATCTGTGTCCATAAGCAATATATGATTCTATATGACACATGAAATGTTTTCATGCAATGTTGTGAGTCAGTATTTCCATGAAGGGTTGCCACTGCTCCAAGGAATGTGACTGCAAGAAGATTTCAAAGTAAGATTTTATTGAAATTCTACACTTCCCTGAGGTTTAGCCCTAGGATCTCAAATGAAAAATGCAGAATAAGCTTTTAGCAAGACTATTTTATATTTTTAGGCAAGAATGAGAAACTCAGAATAATTATATATTAATTACTTTCTTGTGGAGAGGAAATCACCAACACTCACAAAGTAAAGGAGGGATCATTGACTTTAGTTCAGTTTGTAGAGGTTTGGCTGACTCTAACTGGACAGTGGGGCTGCTGTAGAGGGGAACTGTCCATGGTATGGTAGGGAGGAAGCAACACGTGCTCCAAGAAGATGAGACATCTGTAACTGTTGGTCTGTCTGTGTCTCTCTGCCTCTCCAGGCTGTGCGCATAGTGATCTATCTTTGCTCACCAGGTTTCATCTCTCAGAAAACATTGAACCATGAACCTATCAGTGGACTAACCGGTGTCACACATCCGTGATCCAGTCACATCCCAGAAGTGCCACCTCTGAGTACATGAGGCTTTTAGGTGACATCTAGATATAAACCATAAAATTATCTCCAAGAGTGTCTTACTTAGCAGTTTTCTTCACCAATACACAATATTTGTATTTAAATGCCTACGAGAAGATAACTATTATCAAAATGTAACAGTACTAATATATATTTGTGTATAAAATTAACCATACAAATTTTATCACATTACTAAGATACATATTTTCCAGTGCATTCAGCATTTCATTATTTCATTCATAATCTTTAAATGTTTTTACTTATGTAACATGCGTGGTAATAGAAATGAAGAGAAAAATGAAATCAAGTGTCATGTGATCTGCTCCTGCCAATTTTAATATTTACCACCTTGCAGCATATTTACAAGTATTTGTTAATTTAAAATAACACAAAAACTTAGGTCTGAGGATGCTCAGAATTCAGTGTAACTATTCCAGAAGCCCAAGGTCGTAGAATTTCAAGTGGATTTCAAAGTATAGAATTTTGAGAAAAAAAAAAAATTAGCAGTGAACATCAAAGTTTTCATCTAGAAATTTCAACTTTTTAATGAAAGAGACACTTTCATGTGTGTGTCACTTTCTAGTTGCAATGGAAATTGCCACTTTGTAATGTCATTTTGTTTTTTGTCACTTTCTAATTTGATGCTTCCTTAATACTTTTGTCCCCCCCCCCCATTCTCGTTTGCTGAATTCTGTTTGCTTCTTTTGTATCCTGGCTGTATCCTGGAAGTCTGCATGGGTGGAGTCACACTCTCACTGAGGAGGTCACACTGTTCTGGGGTGCAGGTTTAAATGTTATCCAGGTGTTTCTTAAACTGTCTAAATCTCCAGTCCTTTTATTGAGCAAAACTCTGATCCCAGAAAGCCTTCTCAGTATGTCCTCTTCTATATACAGTAGTCATTTAAAACACACCTTGTTCAGAACTAAACTATTGGTATTTACTCATTCTCACCACTGTTTAAATACACTTACTTTTTAATCTTATCTCAGCACTTTACTTAATTATCTGTCCCATGTCACCAGACCATGAGTAACCCCTAAGATCTTGCTTTCTGGATGATATCTTTCCACTTCCAGTGCAATATTGATCCTACCAGCTTCATAGCTTCATGGGCTAAAGATACCTTTACTCATTTTTTGTCTTTTCTTCTACTTCAGACATTTTGGTGTAATCTGTGTCATATTAAATCTACTGGGAGATCAAATGATTTATAGCACAGTTATTTGTGGATACCTTTTGGGAGAAAAGTGTGATATGAAAGACTTTTTATTGTAAGATATTTATATGCATAATTTGGCTAATGGTTTAGTTATTTACTAGTTTCTTCATGTGCCTAATAGTATGTAGTACCAAAACAACCTTATATTAAAATGAATAGGGAATGAAAAAAAAATATGTTTGAGAGTTAGCCTATAAAGCGTTTTTTTTAATTGAATGCAGAGTCACTTGATAGTTATTAGCTATCATTTCAGTGCAACAGATGTCACACTGTATGATGTCCCTAATACCCTATGGTGACTACAATTAAAATAAAATTCCCAGGTTACACTAAAAAAGGGTAAGAAGGCCTTTAAAAGGTTTGCCTTAATTGGCTCCCTGATTCAGTTTTGTTATCTGAAAAGAACAGAGGAGAATTAGTATTAACACCTTGACTAGAGTTTATGCAAAGTCCAGGGCTCCTAAAGTAGCAATTAAATGACTTAATCTGAAAGTCTTCTGAGATTTAATTCAGTAGTTCTCTTCAGAAGGGCAGAGTTAATTTTTACTGAATTGCTGCAGCTTCTAACTTCATTGACTTAATTTGAGCAGTATTCGAAATTCCATTCTCTCTAATGGAGTTAATTGTATTATGAAAGCATGGAAACTCCTTCCTCTTTTGGAATCTCTCTCTACAGACTCATCTATTTTCAACTTGATTCTGTTCACATCTATTTAGGATAAGGTCACAAATGCAGCTTTCTTTACTTAAACTAAATTTCAAAAAATATGGATATCTAATCTATCTCTCTATGTATCTAGGTATGTATGTATGCATGTATGTATATATGTATGTATCTGTCTGTCTGTCTGTCTGTCTTTCTATCTAGCACATTGTATGAGCCATCCAAATTGCCTTCTGTTTTGTACAAGCTCAAGGAGTTTTCTCTAATAGCATCTAAATCCTTGGAACATTAAAAAATCTCTGAACATTTAAAGAAGCCTTGACCTCTTCAGTTAGAGTACTGCTTCAGTAGCGTAAAGTCTCACTTAGGTTAATGGTGGAGTGTGGAGCTGTTTGACTTGTCGTGAGTGACGTTCCCCTTCTTCTCTAACATTCACATGGGTCATGAAATCACATTGAAATAATGAGCCAGGCTCATTTCTTTGTTCCTGTAGAATTTTATATTTTCACAGGAAACCCTAGCAAGTAAATCCATGAAGCTTTATGCCTGATAATTCCAGATGAATGATTATTTTTTTTCCAAAAGCATGGAATTTCAGCTGAGTTGATTTTCTTGTGAAAATAACAGCTTATTCAGAGTTCATCTGAACGCGTCTTGAACAGAAAAGCATCTCATTTCCCTGTTTGTGTTTTGTTGTTTCTTTGCTTTTCTTGATGGAAAAACAAGAGTGTGCATGGAGTCTTTCTGAACAATTATATATCACTATAGTTGCACTCTTTTTCATCGGTTACCCGTGTTTCCTCGTGCATTACACAAAGACCTGCACAAAACACTAAGAGCCACTGGTATTAGACATTAAATCCTGCCATGTTTTAATATGGCATCACTCAACGAAATCATATTAGGCTGTTGAAGAGTTAGTCTCCTTCCCAGCATTAACATGTGACTGACTCCTTCAAGTGTCCGCTTTCTTCACCTCTGCAGTCTCTTTTGAGGTTAGGCTCTGTACTATGTTGTCTTGAAAATTAATGAAAATAAACTTGGAAAACTATTTAAATACTTTTAAAAGCATTTTTCTAATGCCTTCACATTTCCCACTCATTACCCCATATATGCACATTAACACATACACGTACATGCATGCACAGATGTTAAGAGCAACTTTCTTGACAAGATCTCTAAAGCTAGCTGAATGTTTCTCATAGAAAGCAATAAACTCTTGGTATTAGTCCTTCCTACAAGGAATTACTTCCACACTATAGAGGAAGCCAAGAAATATGAATGACAGGAGGAAAACAACTTCATTTATTCTTATTCTGTGATTTACAGTGTAAAAATGACAACATGGGGAGTGAAGAATAAGTATTTCTGTGTATGATGCTCATTTTGCATCACTACAAAAAAAGAACACTGTGCCACATTCTGGTTCTGAAAGGGAATTTATTTAAAGATGGTCCATTGGTTCATGTCACCTCAGAGAACTGGTAAGTTATGAGTGTTTTTACAAATAAAATTGGGGAAAAAATCTTCAGTATTGTGGATTCACAATACAACAACCATGAAAAATGATTATGTTTTGCTTGTAAGTCACAAGGTTATGATTAATAACTTTAACCAAAAACCAATATATTTTCATTAATGGTTACTTAGCCAAATTTTGTGAATGGATTTACTCTTCTATGCTCTAATGCCAAGAACAATTTCAAATTCCATGAAAATAAAAAGATAATTTTATGTTTGAAAAGTAGAGACAAAATTGGTTATAAAATAAAATTCTTCTCCCAAAAATGTACCTGTCTTTCCAAAACAGAAATTTTGAAATATAAAAACAGCTATAGATATATAAAAGGTAACCCCTGTAGTCCTAGAGGCAGACAGAAGGGATAACATGTTCAATCCTAGATTGGGAAAATTAATAACTTAACAAGAGCTTGTCCAAAAATAATAGATGAATGAATAAATAGGGCTAGGGATGTAGCTCAGTACAGAGGCCCTGGGTTCAAATTCCAGTACCACACACACACACACACACACACAGACACACACACACAGACACATAACTACAGACAACATGATGACAGTTGACTTATTATGATATATGATAAATTTTAACAAATGAGTAAGAAGTTGGTTTCTTTAATTATAAAATACCAAACTGTATTGATTAATCATAAAAATAGAAATACCTGTCATATCCATTCCTCAGTTTAACTTCTGGGAATATTTTCAACTTAGTCTCTAATCCTTACTAAGAACACTCATGTTTCATATTTTCAATTTTATTATAAGATTCTGTCTTTATTGAAGTCTAATGCAGACCTTGGCATGTATGACTTGAGATACGCTGCTCCGTGCTTGACTTACCACACACTTTGACCTGGAAGGTCAGGGGTTCGTCAGTATAGGCCCTGCTTTATCAATTACTTCCTTTATGCTCTGATGCTTTCATAGTTTCAGTCTCTTTAATGATCAATGATGTTCAATATGTTTATGTGAAGAATTCTCTGCGACCTGTTTTTCTTGAGCAGCTTTCTCTGGGAGTGCACGGCCCTCCTCTCAGTCTTTACAACCTCTCTGTGATAATAGCCAGAAAACAATGTCATTTATCTTATGTTGTGTACATTTTGTTCTCATCTGTTTATGTACAGATGGTCAGATGTGCAGATGGTCTTTGGTGGTTGGATTTACCAGTGGTTGACTTTCAGATGGTGAGAAATTTATATCTGTTCAATAGAAATTATACATTGTACTTTAATCTTTTCTCTAAGATATACCACACAGAACTCTTATGAGATGTTGGCTGTTCCAGTGAGGCACAGATCCCATTCAGCTATACAACCATGAGAATAAACAGTTGTCCCTTTGTAGTTTGCTTTTGACTTTTGATGCTCAGTAAATTGTGTTTTAAAGGAATTTTTGACTTACAGCGTTACCAGCTGAGGATGGTTTATGAGTAGGTAACCCCATTCTAGGAAGAAGAACATATGTAATAATTTTAGCCATCTGCCACTTAAAATACTTGGGAGATTACTTAACATTATCCATTTCAAGTAACATGTTTACATTTTTTAAAGCCATCTGGAGGGAAAGTTAAATCCAAGAAATGACTAATATCTTTTGGTTTGGGTTTCCATTACACTTTCAGTTTCATACATGCTATTATGAAGGTTGCTCTCCCCCATATTATCTTTTGTACATTTTCATCAGTTTTAATCTAATACATTTCTATCAAATAACTCATTGCTTTCAAATATAATTTTAAATTTTTAAAATATCCAACATGTGCTGTGGCAAACAAATTTAGTTACAGGTGAGTGTACTAAACTGAAATGACCTCTCTTTCTACTCACCTGTTGTCTACTCAGCTGCTATTTCACTTCCCACAGACTCCACCAGTAGTTGGTTGGTATTTTTTTCAAGAAATCACCTGTCACCTCAAATGAATGACTATATAGTAAACTGGTCTCTGTCTTCCATTTATTTAATGGCTCTTTGACCCAGTTAATTACTTGTCCTCCTCAATAAAATGTTTAAACTTTGAATCTCAGGTGTCCATGTGCCTTTGGCTTTCTCTTTTCCCTGATTAGTTGTCCTCGGGTAGTCTTACGTCCTGGGTTCTTCTGTTTCACTTACACCTGGTGCCAAAAGGAGCTCATCAAAGTTCATGATTTTAAGGACCATATGCTGAAAATTCAAAAAATATATTTCCAAGCTCAAATTGTCCAAAGTTTAATCTCCTGTATTTAACTAGTTTTTTGTGTGTATATTCACTTGACTCTTAATAGCACCTCACTCTAAACCTGCTGCAAAACAGGTTAGGTAAAACTCTTGAAGACATTGGCTTAGGGAAAGACTTCTTGAACAAAACCTCTATAGCACAGGAATTGGCAGAAGAAATCAATAAATGGGACCTCATTCTTTTAAAAAGAAACCACCAGCAGAGCAAAAAGGCAAGCAACAATTTGGGAAAAAAAAATTTTACCAGCTGTTCCTCAGACAAGGGGTTACTATCTAGAATATCTAAAGAGCTTTAAAAAAATCAGCCCACCCAAATTTAAAGACCCACCTCAAATTCACCTTTAAAATGGGAAATTTTGGTCTTGACTCTCAGATATTCTTGGACTGAAATATGTCTGTAAACATCAAGAGCATCCTCCTATTTACGCAAGTAAAATCTCAGTCACGCTGTTTCACGTCCTCTACTTCTCTGACAGGTTAGGTAGAATCTGTTAGAAAATTTCACTGGCTTTATATTTCAGTGCAAATGCAAGGAAACCAAAATCTCCTCAGTTCTCTGGCTTTTGCCATTATTCTGGAAATAGGAATAATTGCTTACCTGAGTTACTAATTCTAGTCCTCCAGAGATTCACCTCAAAATAAAATGTCCTCTACTTTTAAACTGAGTTTATTTGTACATTTTTAGTATGAACACTTTGATCCTTGAGAATTGGGATCTGTTCAAGTTATATTGTATCATATCACTTCCTTGTTCAAAGATAACTGATTTCTTATGGCATTAAGAAACATAACTTGGATTAACGTGAACACATGTCTGTGTTAAAATTTTTATAAAATACATAAAGTTCAAGACATCTTATGTATTTGTTCATAACAAGAAAAACATAGTTGTGTTTTATTTTGAAATGAAACATTAACAGTATGCAACATGCTCCAGTCTGTATACTGATCAACTTTATTTTTTCATCTCAATTCCTCTTAATGAAGTAAAATCAGGATTTTAACTTAATGGTTTCTAAGTACTCCTTCCCAGGAGGGTAAGATTGCTGCTTCATTTCCATCTCATATTTTGGCTGAATTTTATCAAACCATTTGTGTATCTTTAACTTTTATGATCAGTTTTACCTTTTATGCTTCTAAAAGTCCAACTCTTTGCAAGATAAAAAAAAAATGTGTGTCAATAGATGTATACAGACATGAGCATCTATAAACCTATTGTTAACAAATTCATTTAAGAATTCTGAATTGTAAATTAAGTCATCAAGTACAAACTAGGCATAAGTATACACACATTCACACATACATTCACATGAGCACACAGAAAAAGGAGTTCAGAGGGAAAGATGAGAAGAAAAAACATGTCTGAGTAATGGGCTATGACAATTAAAATTTCTTGGTTTAGCTAATGAGACACTAATGAGATATATTTTCAGGTAAACTATATCTCTGACCTTACTAGCTTTTAGCTATATTTAATAAATTTTATTTCTAGAAAAAATTGATTTTTAAGGAAAACACTACAATTCCAGAAATATTATTTGCTGTGTTATATCACATTGCTATCCTGTTACATAGCAGCTTGTGTGCAGCGTGCTGAAATGAGCATTTTGTGTGCGTGAAGAAACTGTCCAGTTCAAGACCAGATGATATTTTCAGCATAATAACAAGTTCTCTCGCCTGACATTGTGTCATCGACACAAAAACACATAACGCATAGAAATTACTAGATCTGCAAATGTCAGCTATAGTTTGAAATAGCACATGCACGCACACACACAGCTTCTTATGTGTTCAGTTTTGAGTGACTATGGTATGGATGAATTGTCTTGTTCTGTTGCTTGTTTGAAACTTAAAAATTCATTCATGAAAGAAGCTTTCAGGCTATTAAGAATAAAGCAAATACTTGTTTGGATTTATTACAAAAGAAGTCTAAGCATTGGTTTCTAATTCCACTGGATGTCAACAAAACTCGTAACTATGTAATCTACCTCTTTATATCTTCTTGAATCTGTCCACTGTTAGAAGTTTGTGTGGGCCAGTTCCTGAGAGCTTTATCTCACCTGTAAACTGTACCACTCTTTCTGATGTTGTAGCTTTAAAATTTGTGGTATGTTTGTTTGATATGGCCTGCATTCAGTATGCCTTTTTGCTGTTTTTTTTTTTTTTAAATTGAAATCTTTATTGGTACATTACATATATATATATCATGATTGCATTCAACAATGAGAATTTGTACCAGTATATGACACAAATTAATTCTCATTTTTTCCCATAACCCTGCCTGCCCTCCCACCCCACCCCCCATATACATAAACTTTGTTTCCATCCTTTTTGTTATTATCTCATTATTTTCCCACCTTCACTCCATTACACTTTGAGTGTTTTCTATTTCACAATATATAACATACATTCTAGAACTCATTTATAGCTTTGTGCTGTTTTAATTTATGTTGAGTCTGCTTCCTTCTTGCCACAGTTAGGTCCACGTACGTTGGAAAACAGAGACATCTTTGATTTACGCAGTGCTGAACAAGTGAAAACCACAGTTAACCATATCCCAACGTGAAAAGGTCTCTTTTTTTTTGAGACAGGGTCTTGCTTTGTAGTTCAGGCTGGCCCTGAGCTCAGCCTCAAACTCACATCACAGCAATCCTCCTGCCTCTGCCTTCCTAGTGCTGGGATTACAGACATGAGCCATCACGCCCGGCACTGTGGTATGTGGTACAAATTACTGCTGGGTAAGAGTCTTCACACCCAGTATTGTAAGTGGTTAACTGGGGTTGAACCCAGGTCCTTGTGCTTACAAGACAGGCACCAGAACCACTGAGCTAAATCCCTGGCCCCCAAAAAGCTCTCTCTTTAAAATGAATTTTTCAAAAAATATTTTAAGAGGAATCACACACACACACACACACACACACACACACACACACACATGCATATGAGAGAGTAAATATTTTACATTCACTTTCAGTATGATTTTTACCCTCTTGTTTGTTTTAACTGTTGTCACACAAAGAATTTGTGTTAAACAGGAAAACCAAATGGATAAAGAAATCATCTTTCACTAAAGACAATTGTGCTAAAGAAAGAAGGAAAAAAAAAAAAAGATTCTGCCACTATCCTCACCCTAAAATTTTTTAGCTTATATGATAGTTTAATGTAATGAACTATGTCTTTTAAGAAGTGTAGATTGCCATTAGGTAAATATTTTACCCATCTTTCAGAGATGTTATTACTCATTTCACTATTAATAACTTCCTCAGGATCTCTGTATTAGTTTTCAGTCATTAAGCAGAGTCTATACTAATTTTTCTGAGACATAAGTTTCAGTTGTTAATTGACTAACACAAATGAAGTTGAGATGGGGAAGTGACAATTTGGGACCAGAAGACTGAGGATCAGAGGGAATTAGCCTCTTGCTGCAACTACAGTTCTGATGAGCAGGAGTCCTAAAGCGGGGAATCCAAGCAGGATTGGCGCCGGTGGCTGGGCCGTGACTGGCTCCTGCCAGTTTGCTGAAACCTGTTGTCCTCTTAGTTAACAACTTCAGTGAACCTGCAGCCAGAATATAGGGGTGAATGTACTTGTGGCTGCTATTTGTCAGCATGGCCAGGGAGCAGGAGTACTGGCTGCACGGAATGACTAGCAGAACAAGGAGGAGCTGGTTTATTTCTCTACCTTGGGTCTGTCCATCAAACATCTCTCTCAATGGCCTTCGAAATAACTGTTCCTCTTTCATTTCTGCCTACAGATTTAGTCTTAACTTGTACTTGTAGTTAACTTTCTTTAGTAACCAGACGAAAAATAACATATGAAATGCTTCCAGTTATATGAAGCTGACATAGTACAACAGAATAGGTTTGTTTCTCATTGCTCTGGCATCCAAACACAGTTATGGATTGATACTATTTCACTTCTACATAAAATTAATAGCAAGATTATACTTCCCCCTATCAAAATAATCCTGTGTTCCACATTTAAGTGGTTTCTATGTGTACTGTATTTAATTTTTAATAGATTATTATATTCCTGATAGTAATAATTTTACACAAGCAATAATGAAAAATCATGCACAATAAGATGTTCAGCACTATGATTTATGTGGAATGTATATTAAAATGTGATATGATCTCTACTTCTCTTTTTAGAACATATTTTACATGATTAAAATGTCAGCAACCTATTGGTATTCTCACATATGCTTATATGCATTACAAGTTATCGGGTATATGCCAGCAATCTGGGGAAGCTGGTAATATTCTTTACATTTTGAAAAATTTTCTTATGTTTTTTGGGTCATTTTTTAATTGAACTTGATAGCCTAAGGTTATAATATTTTCTTCTCATTCTTTTATTTAATGATCTCATAAACACCAAATGTTGTTCTCAATACTGTGCATAGAGCCAGAACTGACAACGTTGTTCATATGTAGATGGAACTTGATAAAATATTCTTCTTTTGCCCCCAGTTTGTATATTATATTAAATGATACTTCCCTTGGAACTTTAAATAAGTTCTGATAGAAAAATTTAGAAAATTTGCTGACACACTAATTTGGGATTTGTCTCTGTCTTGATGTTCTTATGGTCGTGATCAGAATAGTGACATTATTCAGTGTTGAGGAACTGTATTAATTATATGGCTATCCTCACATTTCAGAACTTTATACAATAGAGTTAGGATAACTTTACGGCAGAGAACCAAGACGTTTTTTTTGTAACCATTTCTTTGAGTTAATCAGCAAAATGATAACATACTTCTAGTTAGTTTTGATGTTAGACATAGTTTTCCGTCTCTTGAGGGAAGAGGCTTATTTGAATCAGATTTTCTCCATCCTATGTGGAGTGACTAGAGGTTAAAAAGAAAAGCACATTCAGTGATAAGTATTTCCTACACTGGTCTCTCTCTATTTTTTTTTTTTTTTTAAGTTTTTTGAGAAAGGGTCTCGCTTTCTAGTTCAGGCTGGCCCTGAGCTCAGCCTCCAACTCACATCACAGAAATCCTCCTGCCTCTGTCTCCCGAGTGCTGGGATTACAGGCATGAGCCACCACACCCGGCACAGTAATATGTGGTACTGGTTGCTGCTGGGCATGAGTCTCTACACCCAGTATTGTGCGCTTGCATGACAGACACCGGAACCACTGAGCTAAATCCCCGGCCCTATACTGATCTCATTTTAGAATAGATGGTTTTTCCTGGTTCATTTTTTCCTCATTATATAATTTCCTTTAGAGGAAGGAAAGATACCGTATGTCCTAGTGCAGTAGCCACTGCGGTGTGGTCATAGCTCTGTCGTATCATGAAAACAAAGGCAGAACACAGTTTCCAACAACAAGATGATACCTGGTCTGTGACTCAGTTTCCCAAGAGAAATTTGACAGTGTTAATGGGACAGTGTTCCCGGAGTGGGGCTGATTCCTGGGCTGGTTCCCATCAGTCCTTCTTCCAGGACCATGAAACACAGCAACTAGAGAGGCAGGAAGCTGATTTGGTGGTGAACTATGGGACTGCAGCCCGAGGACAGTGCTCTGTAGCACTGGGCATGCTGGGCTGCCCAAGCCCAGCATGGCATGTGTGAAGATGAGCTTGAGGGACTGCAAGTGAAGGATCTTACACTGAGTGCAGATACAATCCTCACACTATGAATAGGTTATCTGTGAAATACTCTTTGATTAATTATTCTATTCAGAGAGATGATGGCAACTGAATAATCACTCACTGAACTTCTTTCTTTATTCGAGTATTTTCCTTGATTTAGCCTTCATTAAAAAAACCCCACAAATATAAATGTTTAATACTTAATATTAATAAGTATTTTTAGTCCTGGAACATATATCAATGACAGCTTTCCAAGTGGTAGTATACATTTGAAATAATAGTAGACTGTATTTTATTGTGTTTTTTTCTCATCTGTAGTCCTGATTTGGGGAAATCTATATTTTCTGTATTATATAAATCCTCATATTGTTCATGTGATTACTTTCCAATTCTACAATATTTTCCAAAATCAATAATTAGGAGATATAACACATCTAAATATTTGTATCTCTTAACATGTAAAATAAAATAAAAACCCTAAAGTATATGTGAACAAGAGTATAGATATGAACCCCAAAATTATAATAGTATGGCAAAGAGATTTCCATTAAGTGTTAGAAAACTCCTGCATTTTAACTCAAGCTTAAGAAAGTCGTAGAGGAAAATCTTTGAAATCCCTTTTTATGCAGAGTTTTTCTTAATAAATGCAAATTTAATACAATATTGTGTGACCTTCCCTTCTTTTACTTCTCTTTCCTACCCTTGCCTTCCATCATTTTTCTTTCCAGTGTTCCTTAAAGAATTACATGCTTAATTGGTCATTCTTGTAAAAGTGCTATGTAAAGCTGCTGTCAATTGGAATGACATGCATTTACTAGCAAAAACCAATAAGATATATGGTCAAAAGTAATGGATATTTCTTTTAGTACCCTTACCCATTAATAACAAATTAATTGACTTCCTAGGTACTTGATTTCCCAAGTGCACAGTTTCTCAGAAATGAGTATAGCCTCATATACTCAAAGACATATTGAACATTACCTTGTTTTGTATTGAAAGGGGTTAAGATTAGAAAAGGGAGCTTTTAAACTGCACCTGTTTTAACATCATAATGAAACAGAACGTCATTATATCATAAATGCTCACTGACATGAGCACATTTAATTAATATGTACCTAGGAGAGCTGTACTTGGACAATTTTCACTGATACTGAGATTAAATTAAATAGTTGAGTGTTTCTGTAAATACCCTGTAATTATTTCTGATCTTTGTTATAATCACTGTGAATCAGTTATTTTCCCATAGTACCCTGTTGAAATTAACATTCTGTTTTCAAACAGAAGATTGTGAAAAGTTTTATCAATTTCTTCATTTTCTGTCTTTTCTCACTTCCACAGCTGTGATGTACTGAAAGTGACCACTCAAGTACTTCAAAATGAAGAGGTTGAACTAAAGAATTTTGCATTTTAAAATTTCAATGGATAAAAGAATAATTTGTGTTCATTAGTTGAAGGTCAAGTATTATTAACTAAAACAGCTGATAGTCCTGCTGCCTGACAATCTCATAGAGAAATAGTAAATGCAGTTAATGGAGGGTCATGTCCTTTTGTTCAGGATGAAACTAAAGAGGATTCCTGCCCATCTTCGATGGAGGATTATTTTTAGTGAGACTGTACTTCCTGATGGTTTTGCCTGATTTATGAGAATAAATCTATGTGTTGCAGATTGACTGTTTGGTCAAGGAAAAAGATTTTGCAACACTGACAATGAGATTTTCTACATAATGTATCCTGATTTAGTCGAATGTCCATTAAAACATTATGCATCATCGTTACAACCAAACACAAATGCTTGGCATTTGTGTGCCCCTGGAGGAAAGAAAATATTCCCACAGAGACCATTTCATGTACTTAAAACTGTACACTGAAGAAATTAAGGATACCATCACCTAGTTTCTGCTTTATAGAAGAATAGTATTTCCAGTACATATCACCAGTAGCTTGCAAGTTTTTAGTAATTAAGTGACAGTACCCTTCTATGCAATATGTAATAGAGTACTCTATTTTTTTGTTATCTTAAGAGGGTTTGTCTTCACGAATTATAATATAACTTTTGAACAGCTATTCATGGCTTGTAATTGAAAGCAGATGTTGTTTCACAAAAATGTGACATCAAAAACATTTTTATTGATTCTCCAGTCTTTGGAAAATGCTATACCCTGGCCTTGGTCTCCTAGAATGAACAGTTTTATGTCTGCTTTCTTTACATGGTACTCCAGCCCATATCACATTCAGAGCACAGGGTACGTTTACATCATCACAAACATGCATAGCATGGACATAGCATCCGGGTCACCATGACTGATTTGATGAAGCTGTGAGCCTAGACCAAGTGGAAGTTCAAAACATAATACACATCACTAGATGTGTAGTTTGGGAACTGTTTAAAATGTACCTCTGTAGACAAGGGAAAATGCTATGAGCAATATGCTAGATTAATGGCAGACTGTGGAGACACTGCATAGAGGATACATTTTGATTTTAAAAAGCATTGAATATTGAAAATAAACCTGTTGATTAAACCACACAATGACTTTGAAAATAAAAATAAAAATGCCTGAGTCAACTAAAAGTATCTCATGTACAAAATTCCCTGGTATCCCCCCAAAAATACATAAGTAGTGAAGGACTGAAATGAATTGCAGAGCAGAGAAACATTATTTTAACATCTCTCCATGTGAAAAAATTAATTTCAGTATTTTATGACTACACTTTATAAGTTTTAAAAGTAAATCATCTTCCTTTTGTGTATTCCTTTGTGGTTTTCTCTGTCAGCATCTCCTATTTAGATTTTGATCCTATATCCTTTTTTCAGTTCTTTCTGCTTGAATTACCCAAAATACCTTCCAAGGAAAGCCAACACTTTGCTCATCTGAATAAACATATATTAAGAGTATTCTCAAATGAACATCCTATGACCTGTTGAATTTGTTGAACTTCTAATTTTACTTAAAATTTATATAGAACCTGGGACAACTTACTCCCTTATTTTCTCCAATATTTACCAAAATATCTGCTCTTTTTAAATGGTTGCTTACTATTAGATATTTTCCTAAATATTTCACAGACATTAGTACAAATAAATTTCCAATTACCTTCAGAATTATTGCAGTTTTAAGTTCACATGTGAAGACTTTATACCATTAAGAGATAAAAATGTAATGTCAAAAAGCTGTCAAGTAGAAAAGCTGCTGTTATCATAAAGAATTGGGGAAAACAAGTATTCATTTTTAAAACAACAATTAGAAAATTAAAGCTCAAGTTACAATTTGAATTCAATTATACCACAAGTAATATTCATGTGTTAGGTGTTAATAAATTATAATAAAAGTTATACATATACGACAATTATAATTACATTATATATGATTAAGTATATATTGCTAATTTTAGAATATATATATACACATATATATACATATATATACACACACACACACATATATATATATATATATATATATACATACGTGTGTGTGTGTGTGTGTGTGTGTGTGTGTGTGTGTATGTTAGGCAACATCTATACATGTATACAGTCCTAGAATTTTAGAAATACATAAATCTTTTTCTCTTAGGTAGTGTATTATAAATTTTAAAGTTTTTAACTATTTAAGAAAATAATATAATCTTGGAAATATAAAATTTATTTTGTGATTATAGGACATAATTCATCCTTTATATCTTCCTTCTAATAATTTTCAAACATGTTTTCAGGTCTTGCAATAGGTTGAATTAAGAGAATATTAATTTCTTAGAAAAAACAAGTTTTGATTTAACTTTTGAAAAATCATTCTACTTTTAATAATGATAGGTTGAATATATTGTGATATTTGCATGCATGTTGCATACTAATTTACAAAAGGAAAATATTCACTAAACTAGCATAGCCTTCCAGTTTTCGCACTTATCTATGAGTCATTTAATGTCATAATATTTTTATATTCCAGTTCTTGTCAGCTAAATGGATTTGGCTGGTCACTGGTGTCCTTGGCTATGCAATACTGTTCTATCTCCTGAAGGTGGTTATGCTTAATTCTAGGGACCCAGAAGGTAGCACGGTTATTTGGGTAGAATCTTCCCATTGTCACAACAGAAACAAAATGGGGCTCAACTCAAAAAAACATTTCACATTCCACATTTTTGTTCTCTTCACAATGCTGTTTAAGTTTGCCAGTGTCCTACCTTATGAACAAGGTGCATGGCCAGTCCAGGACAAAGGGTAAAAACTTCCCTCCTACCACTCAACCAAGGGAAGGTTGGGATTGTGTAGTTTTCTAATAAGCAAGTGATGTTCGGGACAGTTTCAATCTCGCAAATCTGTCTGGTGTTTTGTGTAAGCAGTTTGAGACACAGCCACCACAGATTGTTCGTGTATGAAATGGCACGTATTGTGAAAGCTCTATAAGAATTTGTAAGATATTTTGACTTATATCAGAAAGTGTTTGTAATGTATAAACAATACTAGGGTTTCTAATCCTGAAAAATGTTATTTAAACCTCAGTTATTAAACTAACTTTTCCAATGTATGCCAGTCAGTACAATTTAAATCAATTTATGTGTAAATTTAAAACCTATATTTTTCCTCATAATAGCACACCTACTTTATTTCTCAGTAATTCAGCTGGTACTAAAATTACTGTGTTAACATGAAAGCATTGTAAAACTGGCCAACTTTCCTTTGATTCTTTTAATTATGAGAATAACATTTTTTGAGGATTAACATTTATCTTCACAAAAGTAGAAAAATTTCTCCTATCGCGAAAATACAATTTTTGAAGGAACTCTGTGAACATATTGAAAAAATAATATACTTATGCCATTAGAATGTTTAGGTAGTGAATTATTTACTAAATAAATTTATCATAATATGAATGTAAACATAAATATACAGATTAAGTGTCGATTATTTCCAATTTCTTAATGTTTCCAGTCAACTTCTAGGTAAATCATATCTCATTGCTCTGCCTAGTAAACCTCTGTTTCTGTTTCTGAAAAATTCTTTGAACAAGATTTAGTTAAATCTTGACTTTACACATTCAAGATATAACCCAAAGTAATTACCCTGACACTACATGGTTTCTTTTTTTAAAAAATTTACATCTTTATTGGTACATTATAAATACACATCATCATCACATTCAAAGTTGAGAGTTTGTACCAGAATATGACATGACTTAATTCTCATTTTACTCCTTCCCCCATCTATCCTGCAGTCTCTCACATCTTATATACATAAGCTTTTTTTCCTTTTTTTATTACTATCACATTCTTTCCCCCCTCATTTACTCCTACACCCTCTTTCTTTTTAAATATTTTCTATTTTACAATATCAACTATATATACTAGTACTCACATACATCTTCCTTTTGTCATACCAGAGAAAAGATAGGATATTTACACATCTGTGACCTATTTATTTCACTGAGGAGGATGTCCTCAAGGTACATCCATTTGAGAATGAATGACTCAATCTTATCATTTTTAATGGCAGAGAAATACTCCATTCTGTAAAAGAACCACGTCTTTTTAAAATCTAGATTCCTGTTAATGAACATTTGGTTATTTCCATGATTTAGCAATTGCCGTAAATATTTACCCAGCATTCCCTTACTCATTGCTAAAACCACTAGATCTTTTAAAAAGATAGTTGCTCATTCAGTCACAGTGGTTGAATTAGCTTTTTAATTTATCAAAGACTAGGAATGATACTTTCATACCTTATATTCATAAGAAGTGTATATAACACATTAAATTTGGGTGGGCTGATTTTTTTGAGCTCTTTATGTATTCTAGACAGTAGCACTTTGTCTGAGGAACAGCTGTTAAAGATTTTTTTCCCACATTGTTGATTGCCTTTTTGAACTGTTGGTGATTTCCTTTGCTGTGCAGAAATTTTTTTTTTTTTGTTTTTTTTAAAGAATGAGGTCCCATTTGTTGATTTCCTCAGCCAATTCCTGTACTATAGAAGTTTTGTTCATGAAGCCTTTCCCTAAGCCAGTGTCCTTGAGAGTTTTACCTAACCCATTTTGCAACAGGTTTAGAGTGTCTGTTTTAATATTTAAGTCTCTTATTCACTTTGATTTTAGCTAGGTACATGGTGAAAAAGTTAGATCTAGTTTTAGTCTTTGGCAAATTAAAGCCCAGTTTTTCCAGCACCATTTGTTAAAGAGGCTATCTTTCCTCCATTGAGGATTTTTGGCTCCTTTGTCAAAGATGAGGTGGCTCAGTGAATCTGGAGTAGTTTCTGGATTTTCTAGTTTACTCCATTGATCCTCGGGTCTGTAACTTTGCCAGTACCATGCAGTTTTTATCACAGTGGCTTTATAGTATAGTTTCAGGTTGAGAGTTGTAATAACCCCCACCATGTCCCTGTTGCTTAGAATTGCTTTGGCTATTCTAGGTCTTTTGTGGGTCCAGATGAAAGTTTGGATTTTTTTTTTCTAGATCTGTGAAATATGCTGTTGGGATTTCAATCGGGTTTGCATTGAATGTGTAGAGTAGTTTTGGGAGTATAGCCATTTTGACAATATTGGTTCTTCAAAGCCAGGAGCAAGGTATGTCTTTCCATTTTTTTTATACCGTCTTCTATCTCCTTTTTCAGAGTGCTATAGTTTTCAGAGTAGAAGTCTTTCACCTCCTTTGTTAGATTGATTCCTAGGTATTTTATTTTTTGGGTGCTATTGTGAAAGGGACTGACTCTCCAATTTCTATCTCAGTGGGTCTACTGTTTGTGTATATGAAGGCTATTGGTTTTTGAACGTTGACCTTGTAACCAGCTACATGGCTAAAATTTGCGATTAGGTCCAGCAGTTTTTTAATTGAGTTTTTAGGATCCTCTAGATAGAGTATCATGTTGCCAGCAAATAATGACAATTTAACTTCTTCTTTTCCAATCTTTATTCCTTTTATTTCTTTCTTTTGCTTAATTGCTATGGCTAATATTTCCAGAACTATATTGAACAGAAGTGGTGAGAGAGGACACTCTTATCTTGTTCCTGATCTTAGTGTGAAAGGTTTCAATTTTTGACCATTTAGTATGATACTGGTTGAAGGTTTCTCATAGATAGCTTTTATTAGTTTGAGATACAGACCACCTATTCCAATCTTCTGTAGAGTTTTGAACATAAATGGGTGTTGTACTTTGTCAGACACTTTCTCTGCATCAATTGAGATGACCATATGATTTTTGTCCTTAAGCCTGTTAATATAGTGTATAACACTGATTGATTTACATATGTTGAACCATCCTTGCAACCCTGGGAAGAATCCAACTTGGTCAGGGTGTATAATCTTTTTGATAATTCTCTGTATTCTGTTTGCCATGATCTTATTGAGGATTTTTGCATCAATATTCATTAGAGACATTTGCCTGTAGTTCTCTTTTTTGATTGGGTCTTTCCTCTTCTTTTGGAATCAGGGTAATGGTTGCTTCCAGGAATGAGTTTGGGAGTACTGCTTCCCTTTCAATTTCATTGAAGAGTTTCAGAAGTAGAGGCACTAACTCTTCTTTAAAAGTTTTATAGAGGGCCGGGGAGTTAGCTCAGTGGTTCCGGTGCCTGTCTCGCAAGCGCAAGGACCCGGGTTCGATTCCCCGGTAACCACATAACAATACTGGATGTAGAGACCCACACCCAGCAGCAACCAGTACCATATACCACAGTGCAGGGCGTGGTGGCTCACACCTATAATCCCTGCACTCGGGAGGCAGAGGCAGGAGGATTGTGATGTGAGCTGGAGGCTGAGCTCAGGGACAGCCTGAACCACAAAACGAGACCCTGTCTCCAAAAACCTAAGGAGAAAAAAAAAAAAAGTTTTATAGAATTCAGCTGTAAAACCATCAGGTCTAGGGCTTTTCTTTGTTGGCAAGTTTTTAATTCCATTTTCAATTTCACAGATTGTTATTGGGGCATTTAACATTTCTATATCTTCTTTATTCAACTTTGGGAGTGCATATGTGTCTAGAAATCTATCCATTTCTTCTACGTTTTCCATTTTATTGAAGTATAAATTTTCAAAGTAGGTTTTTATTATCCTCTGGA
Source organism: Petromus typicus (assembly GCA_004026965.1). NCBI lineage: Eukaryota > Metazoa > Chordata > Mammalia > Rodentia > Petromuridae > Petromus > Petromus typicus. The sequence goes on from PVIR01003487.1 coordinate 86,598, forward strand.
CTTCCTCTGGGTTGTTTGTAATTTCTCCATTCTCATTCCTAATAGCATAGATATGATCCTTTTCCTTCCTTTGCCTAATGAGGTTGGCTAAGGGTCTATCAATTTTGTTTATCCTCTCAAATAACCAACTTTTCAATTCATTAATTTTTTAAACCATTCTCTTGGTTTCTATTGCATTAATTTCTGCCCTGATCCTTATGATTTCTTGCCTTGTGTGAGCTTTGGGTTTGTTTTGCTTGTCTCTTTCTATTTGCTTGAGGTTCAGCATTAAGTTGTTTATTTGAGCTTGCTCCATTTTCTGGATGTAGGCTTTCACTGCTATGAATTTTCTTCATAGAACTGCTTTCATTGTGTCCCAAAAATTTCTATATGTTGTACTAGGGTTATTGTTTCTTTGTAAGAACTGCTCAATTCATTCTCATATTCTTCTGTGACCCATTGGTTGATCAGCAGAGTGTTGTTCAGTTTCCATGTGTTTGTGAAGATCCTGGGCTTTCCTTTGCTATTCAGCTCCAATTTCAGGGCACGATGGTCCAACAGTATGCAAGGGTAACTTCAGTCCCTTTATATTTGCTTAAATCTGTTCTGTGAATGAGCACATGGTCAATTTTGGAGAATGATCCGTGAGCAGCTGAGAAGAATGTATATTCTGACTTTGTGGGGTAAAATACTTTGTAGGCATCTATTAAGTCCATTTGCTGAAGAGTCTGGTTGAGCTCAAGGATTTCCTTATTGACTTTTTGTTCAGTCGATCTTTCTCTTTGTGACAGTGGTGTATTGAGGTCCCCTATTATGATTGTATTGGAGTTTATCTGGTTTTTCAAGTCCGTTAATATTTGTTTTATATAGTTGGGTGCATTAGAATTTGGAGCATAAATATTTAAGATTGTCATTTCTGTCTCTTGGATTTTTCCCTGGACTTCAAGATAGTGTCCATCTTTATCTCTCTTTAACAGTTTTTGCTTGAAGTCTGTTTTTTCTGCAAATAAAATCACCACTCCTGCTTTCTTGCTGTTTCCTGTCGCATGGAGTATTGTTCTCCATCCCTTTACTTTTAGTCCATGGGTTTCTTTCTGAATTAGGTGTGTTTCTTATATGCAGCAGATTGTAGGATCTTGCTTTTTGATCCACTCTGCCAGTCTGTATCTCTTAATTGGTGCGTTGAGTCCATTGACATTAATGGTTATGACTGATACAGGTCAATTTAGTGTTGCCATGTTTTCCTGTTCTTGGCTGTGTTATTCTACTTTTGCCCTTTCCCCATCAGTTTCTTGTTTGGTCCCAAACTCGGTTAGGTACTTGACTCGGTTAGTTCTCATGGATTTGTAATTTTCCTTATTTTTTTCCAAGATAGTCTTTAAAATGTTTTGGAGCACAGGTTTTGTATTTGTGAAATTTTTCAGGTGTTCTTTGTCATGAAAGTATTTTATTTCCGCATCGATTTTGAAGGATAGTTTTGCAGGATACATTACTCTGGGTTGTAAGTTGTTTTCCTTTAGTGCTCGGAAGACTTCACTCCAGGCACTTCTTGCATTGAGTGTTTGAGTTGAGAAGTCCACTGTGATCCTGACGGGCTTCCCTTGGAATGTAACTGTTTTCTTTTCTCTGGTTGCTTTCAGTATTTCATTCTTTTTCTTTTTTTTTCTTTTTTTTTTTTTTTTTTTTTTTTTTTTTTTTTTTTTTTTTTTTTTTTTTTTTTTTTTTTGTTTTTTTTTGG